>JAHKKF010522407.1:0-38772 GCA_019740295.1 Labeo calbasu
TGTAGAAACATTTTAATATTATTATCATTTCCTGTATTTTAATCACATAAATGCAGCCATAAGCGACTTCTTTAAAAAAGCATTAAAAATCTTACTGATCCTTAATATATTAATCATAATATTTTCGACTAAAAGAGACCTGTGAAATCATAAATAACTTCAAAGGGATGTGAGAAGAGCATACACGACATCACTAACACTATTTGTAGTTACAAGTGTATAAAAATAAATAAATAAATAAATAAATAAATAAATAATACTAATAAATAAAACATAAATTTTAATTAGTATTATTTACACTGCAGGTATATGTTATTTCTATCCTTTTTTTTTTTTTTTTTTTTTTTTTTGACCAGTTACACATTGTTTATATATGACAACAAAATAAACAAAAAATTTCTTCTACTACCACAACAGGAAAGCAATTCTTCAACCTTGATCCTAAGGCAACCAGACATGGACCATTACATATTCCATTTCATATTTCATTACATACACATTTACAGTCCATATCTAGAAGGTGTGTAAAAATAAATTCCCAGTCCCAGAAAAAAAAAAAAAAAAAAAAAGTTGTGATTTGTTCTATGCAAGCATCCTTGTCTAATACTGTTTACATGTGGTTCATTTTTATTTTAGAGATACCACTAACCCCCACTGTAACTAGTTATATTTACAGTGAACTAATTACAGGGTCAACAGCACTCTGCTCACGGGTACCAAACCCGTAGAACAATAATACAATCTTTAAAATTATCCAAGGTATTTAAGGTCTCTCTCCTAAATGTATCTACTGAGTGATTTATATGCTTATAGCTAACATCACTCTACCTTTCTTCAGCAGTCAAGAAATAAAAAAAGGACTGGTGAAGCAGGTGTAAATTGGCTGAATCAAAGGGTGTGAATACATGAACACTATCACATAAACAAGTAGCTCATTCTTACCTATATTGTGTTTTGTGCCATATGGTTCCTTCTCGCAGCCTTGATTTCAAACGCTCTCAGATGGCAGGCTTACACCTTAGTAAAAAAAAAAAAATAATAAAAAAATACACAATTAGTGTCTTTCAGCAATACCTAAAAAAAGGATCTAAATGTTTTTGATTCCTGCACTTATTTTCCAAGAAGTTTGGATTCGACTCTCATGCTATCTTTAAAATGGTGATTTATTCTATTCTGCTTTGACATCCATTTTATTTCTACAACAGTGTGATGCCAATTCAATCCTCAGAAAGGCCATACTGTATATAGTGTATTTATGAAATTACATGAGATTATTTTACAACAGGGGTTTTACAGCAAAACTGCAGCTCTGTAGTCACAACAGGTTTTTATTCCAGTTCCATAAAGAATATATAGCATATTCCACACTGTCAGATGGCCTGTCTATCAACACACAATGTGCTTCTACTATAATGGAATGCGGCATGTTGGCAGTGAGTATGTGTTTGAAATCTCACAGCTTGTTTTTAAATTTTTTTGTATGGGTGTGTGGAGGCGGTGTAATGTGCCATAATCTTTGTTCCTCACTAGAGAGAGTCTCTTCACTTGTCATGGCTGGACAAACAAAAACACCCTCATTTCCAAGAAATGTTTATTTGAAACAGGGAGGATGTCATTCCAGATGATGAGACCAATAATAATAGAGAGCACCAGTAATATCCTGTTTCTGTGTATGAATTCTTATCTTTCTACCTCTCTCTACTCTTTCAAGTAATAACTCTCTGTTGCTCTTTTTCTTTCTTTTTCTTTCTTTCTTTCTTTCTTTCTTTCTTTCTTTCTTTCTTAAAAAAAAAAAATGAAAGTACCCTTTCATACCAATATTAGGGATTTTTCAGAAAATACTACTTGACTACTTGATTTCATGTAATAAAGGGTGTATAAGGGCTGGGAGACGTCAACCTCCAAAACTGCCATACACTGGGGAGGAAAAAAAAAAAATTTTTTTTTTTTTTTTTGGTCTTAAATAAATAAATAAATAAAAGCTTCTTGTCTAAATGCAAAAAAAAAAAAAAAAAAAAAGGATGAGGAGGAAGAAGAAGAAGAAGAAGAAGAAGAAGAAGAAGAAAACTATAATAAACAATAACACAGTAAAAATCTTCCAAGGACTTCTACCCAAGGTCTCCTTGGCACATTCATGTGAGAAACTTTGATGTCTGATTCACGAACAAATAATTTCATTGAGTCAGAATGACTTGACTGATCCAGTTTATGAAGCTAGTTTAAATGATTTTCTCATGAATTAAACCTTTCCGGGTCTTAAGTCTTAATGTACACTGTATTCATGTATTATGTGTCAGACAAGAAAGTCATGCGAAAACAATATGAAACAATATGAGGGTGAGTAAATAATGACTAAAATTTAATTCTATCCAAACATCAGGGTTAGAATGTTTGTTTGCGATCCTAGTTTATCAAATAATTCCAGTGAGGATGCTGATAAGAGCAAAACACAACAATTTGGAAAGCAATTTCCACACTAATCCATTTGCATTTCTTTCTGCTCTGAGGCCTCAACAATTTCCATATGTTCAGTGGCGGATTAGCAGCACGCTTGCTCAAAGTCTAGCTAGTGTTATTTTTTTTATTTCCTTCTCACCAGTTTACCGCATCACATGTCAAGCGTATTCCCTATCCGGCTTCAAGTCAGTGCAGTCATGCAGTCAACATCAGATGGGTTGGGTATTGACAGCTCTTGAAATAGAACTGATGTGTGCGTATTTGCACATTGTAATATGATGCAATTCCCTTTTTGGGAGAATAAAGAAAAAAACAATAAAAAATCAGCCATCCGGCATTGTCAGAAACATATGTCTAGATCTCACTATGATCCTAACTTAAACTCAGTGGCATATGAAGTGACATAAAAGGGTTGACCTGCACTGAAATGCTTTATAAAACACCAAAATAAATCATTAAAAATGACTACAAACAAAACGAATTTAAGGTAGATGAATAACCACAATTAAATAAAACAGTACAAATTGCCGGCGAGATCCAAAAGCACCAGCATCTAATTGAGGGATTTGACCTTTTTAAAGAGACTTTAGAGATAAATGAGGAAAGACGCTGTAAAACGCTCAGTGATAGACTCTGACATTTGCATTCAGAATAAACAAACACCTCTGTTTGGCCAAAAGAGGCTCTTGAGATGAGTACTCTGCTGCTGAGCCTCAAGAGAACAACTGTTGAAATATCATCAATTAACATTAGATTAAACTAAAAGAATAAATAAATAAATGTGAAAACATCTCAGGTCGTTCACACTTTAAGACGACAGATTTTCCATAATATTGTTCCATGTCATTACACTCCGTCTGTTTTGCACGTGTCTTTGTGTTTTAAAGTCACAGTGAGAAAAGTCTAAGATTCATCTTCCCCTGATGGATGATTTATCCCAAATCAAAGATGCTAAGGTCTGTAAGTGAATGAATGAATGAATAAATAATTAAATAAATAAATAAATAAATAAATAAAAATGCTGCATTTAGTGGGTCACCCCTTATGCCTGCCTACCCATGCAATGTAATTGTTATTAATTATAATAGTTACTTTTGATAATAATTACAAGGTTACAAAAAAATGCTTTAGAAGATAATGTTAACATTTTACATTTAATTTAGTGTGTTGCTTCCTGTTTATTTGTAATTGGTTGTAAGACTGACTAGCAATTTCTGAGTGAAATCTGTTTCTACACTTTTTTTTTTTTTTTTAAGTGTAGAGCTTTCAAGTCATTGTGCTTCACAAGGCATAAACATAAAAGTGCACCTAAACAGAACAAACAAGTTATGTAACAACAAAGATAACATACTAGTGTCAACAACCTAGTCTCAGCTTCATATGTCACATGCATGGACCATTTGCTGAACGTCTGAGTCATCATTGGAGTTTTGAGAGATGGGTCCGCTTAGAAACATCATGACTCCAGATCCCTTTATTTGAAGAAGAAAGGCACTGTGTTTACAGCTGTGACAATGATCACTTATCAGGATTAACTAAACACTATGTTTTCAAAAGTAGTCTATGTGATGTAGTAAACTTGCACAACGTTCTTGAATAAACAGTCTGTTATTGTAGGGGCATTGACTTAACATTTTCACACCCTTTAATATGATGCTGAACAAAATGAACTGTGACTAGTTGCTTTATATGTCGGCCAGACATTCTGTTGGGTAGTCCTTAGACAATGAAAGCCGGTATGGAGACCTTCTGGCGTCAGTCTGAAGGTCTGGCTACAGAAGAAACAGCGTAACAGTGGAGCCAACCTCATAGTGCAGAGTAACGGTATACTGTAGATCCCATAGAGACTCCAAACAGAATGAGTGTGCAGAAATAGAACAAACCAAAAGAAAAATAGCACTGTGAAAACAATGTTGAGAAAGATTTAAAGCGAGTAGTTTCTTAAAATAAATGACCAAAAAGGCACACATGAGCAAGAATATTGAGAATGATGCAGCTGAAAGAACAGTCTGTTCCACACGGTGTGTAGACAGCCTCAATTTGCCTGCGTCAATACAGAGGCTTTATGAGGGTCAGTGCTTTCAGAGCAGGCTGCGCACACAAATCCAAACACAAAATGGGAGTTGCTCAGCCACCTGACAAAAAAAACAAGCCCACTCTTATTATAGAAGTAACCTGGGCTAACCTTCATGCCTCTGTTCAATAAGTTATACTGACTGAGCTAAGAAACATAGATGTTACTTTCCTCAACTCTGAAGGCATAAATAGTTTCATAGCATGAAGCTTATATGCAGTTATTGTGTCGTGCAGAGTGAGTAGGAACGTTGCACTAATTACCTGTGTTTTATCTAGAATCAAATGCAAAATAAATTCCTTAAATACATTATTGCAGATAAAAAACGTGGCTGAGTTTTACAGTCTTTAGAACTGAACATTTTGACAGCTGAACGATCAGTATGTTGTTAAACAACAGCACAGCTGTTGCATATTTCTATCCCTCACAGTTTTCACTCCTGTTAAAATAATTAAATAAATGAATAAATAAAATTGCTTTTATATATGCAATATATAAAACTTTTGGTCACACTTTATTTGAAGGTCCAATTTTCTGCTTTGACTTTTGCCTCAATAGACTTCTAATTTGCTGCTTATTAATAGTTAGTAAGGTACTTGTTAAGTTTAGGTATCGGATTAGAGATCCAGAAAATGGTCATGCAGAGTAGGTGCTTTATAAGTACTAATAAACAGCCAATATGCTAGTAATATGCATGCTAATAAGTAGCTAGTTAACAGTGTGAATTGGTCCCTATACTAAAGGGTTATCAAACTTTTACTATAGCTTTTAATATGGCTAACAAAAGGCACACATTTAACCTGACTGTAGTAAATCCCTAAGATTGATAAGGTGCAGTTTAGCTTTGCAGTGTCTAATGCTAATGTTGAAATTAATGGTTAGTTGGTTCTGAAAACACTGCAGTAGTTGAGCTTAAGATTTATTATAAATAATAATAGTTACATTTATTTAGTTAAAACTGTGCTTTGTCCATTATGATAATATCAGGATTTAAATCAAGACTCTGCAATTTTGGTAATTTTGTTGTATTTTGTCATTATTATTATTTTGTACTTTATTTATTAGACTTTGTTTATTTTGTTATTTTAGTACTTCAACAGCCTGTAATATAATTTAATTTCAGCTAACATTTTATTTAGCAACTATTTAATGGTTTTAGTTTGGTGTTAGTTAACAATAATAAACAATATACATACTACAAAATATACTACAAACTACACATACACTAGACTGTCATCACTTACAGTCTCTGTAAGTAAGTTGGAAAGTAAGCAAATAAATAAATCAATAAATCCTGTATGCCTATATTATAAGTCTTGTTTTTAACTATTTCTTCTTTCACTGTGTTCCTGGTAATGTAAATGAACAAGCCGCACACATGTGCACAGCACATGTACTGTTGTGACCCAGATTATGTGAATTTGATACCACTGTACCTATCTACTATAAAAGCAGACAGTAAATACAAATTGTACTTGCCCTAACATCAAACAAGATCCCTTTGAAAAGAATCAATCTCATGAAGTGTATTGGTCTAGACTATCATATTTTACGAAGTTTCATTCTGCTCATGACCTTGTGTTTGGTCTCAAGAATATTGATGTAAAGCTAGTTCAACAGCATGACAGCTTATAGAGGGGAAGCTCCAAGGGAAATAGATACAGAACACAAAGACATGCTAGCTCCCATGGACATGCATTTACAATATAATTTTTAACCACAGAGGTTGGTTGGTTTTTTTTTTTTTATGTCTGCTGTGTGATGACTGCGTAATTAAATTATTAAATAGTTAATACTTAGAATTATAGCTAACTTTTACCCATGTCCCTCAGAAACAAATCATACGCCGCTGTTCTTTACAAATTCGTAAACAACTACACAATTTACTTATCAGTGCAAGAACTCAGTACAAGAGCTTATGCGAGGCATAGCCTTAGTGTGAAAGGTCTGTGTTCAGAAGGCAAGTAAACTGTTTTTTTTTTTTTTATTTTTTTTTTTACGACTACCTAACACTCTTGGTTCTCCTGTGGAGAGGTGTAATCACATTTTCCACTAGGTTTGGGACAAGTGTCCCTCAGATAAGAGCTTATCATATTCCTCCATGTTGTCATTATGTACCTATTGCTTGAGGCCCATGGGCATGTCCACTTATCTGGGTTCTGCAATTTAAGAGGGACCGCTGGGTTCAATGCGCTGTCTCTTTCCTTGCTATGAGCTTCATTTTGGAAAGAGATGTTACTTGGCATCAGCACGGTTCCCTAGATAATAATAAAAAAAAAAAAAACTAAAAATATAACATTCTTTCTATTAAAAGAAGGCCTGCACAAAAGTAATAAAAACAAATTCACATATTGTATTTCATTATTTAAATATTACATTTTTTTTTTTTTTAAACGCAGACTGCCATGCTGGACTTCAAACATTCACTGTATTATGTGAATGCATGTATTATGTCAAACAATAAATATTGGAAAGCTTAATGTGGTCAATACAGTTTTTAATAAAAAATTTACTCTACAGAACCAGATTTATAGGGTCTGCCAGAAAATAATAAAGAGGCTTAATTTTTATTTGTAGCTCAATATCGGTGACCCCTACCTGAAAAGACAAAAATAAATCTCAGGGGTAGAGTAGCATGACATGAAAGGTTTTAGGTAAAACAATAAATCTTTAGCATGACAAAATGAAGGTAAACTGAATTCTCATTTAACTTGGCACACATCTTCTTTCTGGGTTATTTGTATTGATCAGATTGCAGTAATACTTAGGCATGTAATAATTATTTTGTGTGCTTATTCAATATGCTGAAAGATAATCATTAATCAGATTTACATCTCCAGAAGGAAATACTACCGCTTGCAAGGCAACAATAAAATAGTCTTACAAGCTTAGAACTGAGGTTCTGTGTAAAGAAATGTTGTTTGTCATAACACTTGTTTTCTGCTGGTTGCCTTGAAAGAACTGTAAAGTGCATGACGAGCTGATGGATATAATCACAAAAGATCTGACTGGTTGGCACTGTTTTCCAACTATGTGAGGCAAACATCAGTCTATCCAGACAACAACGGTGAAATCTAAGGTATCTCACAAAGACAACAGCTGTTATAAAGTCAGCAATAACCCATAATAAATTAAACTGTATAATAAATCAAACTGAGGGTGAACCAAGAGTGTAAATCAGCCATACCCTGACCCAAATTTATATATATATATATATATATATAATTTTTTTTTCCAGTTAGCAGACCTCAAAATGATGCTGGTGTTGCAGGATTAGGCCTGTTTTACATATCTTCTAAATAGGGCATGAGTGGCCCATATTCAGTTTAGTGCCCATATTAACAGATTACAGCCTTCACAATGAGAGCGTGACCTGCAAGGTGCTGCGTGCAAGACATATCAGTAAAAGATTAGTTTAAACACTAAAAAAAGTATTTAAAAGCAAATCTAAAACATCTGCCCATTAAAGAAAATTCATACCATTAAAACACTCTCTGTGGATACTATATTTGGCCTTTGCAGGTATATCTATGTTTGAGGTCTTAGCAATGGTGTAAATCTTGTGTTAAAGCACATGTAATTATATTTCATGTTTGTTTGCTGAAATAAATCAGCATTATGTTGTGAATTCAATGTGTGCCCCCCGGCAACCACCACAAAAAAACAACCATTAAAGAAAAGCCAGTAAGGTGGGCTTTTGCTTTCACAGCATGCAACATTAAGTTGACATTTAAGAAGGGAGCTTTTTTTTGCAGAATATCTTCACAATACCTTTCAATTTATTTCCACTCACAACCCATCCCCCCTTTCCCTCCCCCAGTTCTGTGTAAACTATTTAAAGCCTGAAAAATGACATGCAGTGTGAATAAACTCAACCCAGTGTGTGTTGACGGGAAGATGTTTTGTGTTTTTGTTGTTGTTGTTGTTGTTTTTTTTTTTTTTTTTTTTTTTTTCTNTCCTAAGCTCCTGATATTCAACACTTTAATGCCTTTTTCTCAGTCTTCTGCTGAACCTCAACTTACCCACCCTTCAGACTGGCAAGCATTACACATGGAATTTAAAGCCCAACACTTCATCCCTTTTTCCTGTGGAGGTTTGAGAAAAGCTCCTCTCCGAGACTTATAAGTAGCTCATCTCATCACTCTAAGCATATTTGTAATACATCGTATAATCTCGCTTAACTTTCTGATAGCTCGTCTCGGTGGATTACAAGCAGCCAGCTGCCACTTCTTCCTGCCTGATGCTTTCTCCCCATTACAGTGATATGTAACCTTGATTTATTTTTATTTTTTCCCCCCAGCATACTGGGAAAACTTGTTGGAATAGAAATACTGGGATGTTTCTTGTGGTTAGCTTCTTGATCCTTGAGGTTCCCTTGAGCAAGCCACATGAATGATGGTTTCGGGAAGCATATGCAGACTGGCTGTAAACATTAATGAAAAATGCTTTCATTCCAGGCTTGTGTTGGTTGCACTTACTTCTTATGCACTTACAGTGTACTCACCCAAGAAATTACTTGGTAATTTAAGGTACCTAGGGGTGTGCAACATAGCCAGTGTCTGTGTCTGTAACAATCTCAAAATTATTTGTTTTGGTCAGAGGTTATAGGAAAAGTGTCAAATTTGTTTAATATTGAAAGTAACAAAGCACAAAGCTGTCTGCGATTATTGGATGGCGTGTGCATTACAAATATTTAGCAAAAATTCAACAGCAAAAAAAATATATTAATATATATATAAGGGATGTCACAATTCTCAATATAGTATCGAACCATGCGGTACGACATCCACGGTTCAATGCGCATTTGTGAATTGCGTTTTTTGGGTTTTGCAGTTAAATAACTTCCTTGTTTTATTTCTCTTGGAATTTGCTTTATGTGTGCCCGCGATTTCACGTGCTGAAATGAGAAAACGCTTCCCCGCTTATAGTTGAAAAAGCAACACACACAGAGCATCTTCCATTCTAATGACATGCAATAATAAGTCTTTTTAAACCTGTTGTCCAACAAAAGAGTTATAAAAAACATTAAAACTTGTTTGTAATTCACAACATCAGTCGAGTGTTTGAAATAACTTCCTTATGTGATCTGATGTGGATTCTCATCACAGAATGAGGCAGACAATAAATTCTATACTCATATTCTATGCATGTCGATTAGCAATGGCTTATGAAAATACACTAGATGGTTTGAAGAACACAGATAAACCATATATTATTGCAGCCGAGTGTTTATTGTCCTTACATTTCATCATTCAAAATGTTTAACGTTATATCTTGTTTTTATTCAGTTACAGCAATAGCGACGCCTTAATCCACATTAGAGAAGCTGGAACGGAAAGTCATCAGTGATACTTCTTTGACACATATGTGGATTTTCTGCACGAGGGCGCCCTCTAGCATCCAGTATGAATGAAACCCATTCTATTTTGTGTAAAAATCGAAAAAATAATACCACTGTCAAAAGAAAAATTAAGTAGCATATACTAAACCAAGCTTTTCCCAGTGTACAGAGGTTTACGGGAGTATTTTGTTAATTTGTGGCCAAAGAAAAGCACACTGAAGTGGCAAGATGTCAGAACCGAACCGAACCGAAAACAGTGGTTAAAACCCGAAGTATGTATTGAACTGTGGACTGACTGCATTGCTGCATCCCTAATATATATATATATATATATATATATATATATATATATATATTCAGTAGTCCATTACTTTTCACACTTTACAAGTCACCCTTGGGAGATATCATCAGGAAACTTGGTGTTAGCTTTCACTGTTATGCGGATGATACTCAGCTCTATATTTTCTGACAAAATATTCCAATTTGCTACAAAGCTAACGGAAAGCACAGCTGATAAAAAAAAATAATAAAATAAAATGGATGACTATTAAATTCTAAATTCTGGAAAAAGAAAAAAAAAAAAAAAAAAGAGGTGTTAATTATCAGACCAAAAATCTCATATACATGTAATAACCTAGAACACTGTCTAACACTTGATAGCTGCTCTGTAAATTATTCATCATCAGTTAGGAACCTAGGAGGACTATTTGATAGCAATCTTTCCTTCAAGAGCCACGTTTCTAGCAAACCACATTTGTCCATTTCAAAAATATATCTCAATTACGACCTTTGTAATTATTACAATGAGTACATAGTATGTGTAAGCAGAACATGAATGTAAACTTAAGGGCTACCTTTGTGATTATAGGCAGCAGGAAAGTGTCTTGTGAGCAGACATTGCTTACTAAACACATCTGTCTCATTTATGATTGCTCACGCAAATGTCTTCCAAACATCTGCAATGCTGTCATAGCCCATTTGGAAGGAGTATGCGTATGTGACCTGAGCAATCAGATGCAATCACATTGGGCAGATACATTTACACTTGGCCAGGCGGCACTTTGTATGCAACTCAAACCACATCCTGATTGCTATCCGACTCAAATCTGTCTCCACAGGCATTTACACTAGGTCTTTTCATGCTTAGGTAGCTGCCCAATCAGCAAAAAAGTGACCAAATGTAAATAGCCTCAAAAATGTCCAAGATTTGTTTATATGTTCAACCAATTGCTGCAATCCCAGAACCCTAAACAAATTCTGCTGGTATAACATCTTGTTTTATACAAACACTTGTTGTTGTCATTTATGTCCTGAAAAAAAACTGGATCCTGCTCTTCAAGTGACACTTGAAAATGCAATTGTCCTGAAGATATGAGATGTTGCAGATTGAGCATGGTTGTGTGGGAGTTTGTGTGCAAGTGCACTCGCCTGTTTGTGCGTGTATATGAGAGAGAACGAGTCAAAGATCGAGGCGGAGAAAGAGCGAGAGAGACTTACTGTGCAGTCTTAACAGTGGCATGTTTGTTCTTCTTTCAGTATGTGTGATGCCTTGAGACATCAGTGAGCTCACAGCTGCAATGCTTTGGACACCGGCGAATGAAATGTCAGACACCCGGGGACAAGACACAGATCTCAGCCTTAGCGTATCGGAATATCAACACAGCCCTCCAGCTAGATAAAGAAATGAACTGCTAAGAAATGCGTGTTTTCCCAAGATTCTAGTGAGATGGTCTCCCTTTTCATGCATAGCAATGTCCTCTGTGTTGAGAGAGATGGATGACTTCAGTTCATAGGCACTCTCTTGGTTCCAATCCCATCACGTGTCTCTCATCATCCTTGTCCAGCTCAATTTATACTGGTTGTCTCAGGTCACATATCAATCGGATCATCTGTGTCTCTCTCTCAGTTTGGTTTACAATCCAGACAAGACACATCGTTTCTAATTAAAGTTGACATTATCCACAAATCATTGACAATTACATTCTCATGGTGTAAGATAGCAGAACACAAAATGGTTATATAAAACAGCTATAATTTTCTGCTCAAATTATTGCTACATTACATAGGCACTGCAAAACTGAAAAAAAGGTACCTATACATATGAACTGCTGCCGTTTCTAGTTGAACACTAGAGGCAATAAAAAATTGTATCATTTTCGCACAAATTATGATTTACAGGGCTAGAGTCTTGATTAAGAAAGCCTAATTTTCATAGCTCTTTGCACAATGTTATGTCCATGACCTCAAAACAATTGTAATGTGCTGTGAGATTTAAAAACTGAAGTTTTTGAACATTAGCATCACAAATACAGCTTCATATTCATGGGTTTTCTATAACTCAGTAGGTTTCTTGGTAGCTCACGCGATACCGCATTGCACTTGTGAGGTAAAGCGCTCCAGGACGAATCCCGTAAAACAACGCTTTAACAAAACAGCACAAACCCACATACAAGGAAGTTAAAATAGCATGGGTACATCAGCGAATGCAGTTTTATATCAGTTTTGCATCCATTAACACTATCGGGTAGGTTTAGGGTTGGGTTTGGTGTAGGGGATATGTTATTTTCCAACACAACAGAACTCTTAAATTCTAAACTGCTGGTATACATGCCTGAACCAGTGTAATAAATATGGTGCAATAGGTGCCTGTGCCAATGGAATAAAAATGTGGCCACAGTCGTGGCCACTAAATGCGCATTTTAGCGCCACTCACTAGATATTTCACTTTGAAACTCCTGCGAAACATGCAATAGAGCAAGGAATATCGATGTTGCGAAAACACTGCCACAAGCATGTATTTTCACTAAAGCTGTGTTGGATTACACTGCAAAATAGATTAAGAGACAAATATAATACAGGCAATTACTGTAGATAGATTAATTGTAATTGTAATGCAAATAGTGTTACAATATATACTACAAACTATATTCTTAAAAACAACAACAAAACAATATCTTTAAAGCATATATAACCCAGACATTTCTTTATAGCTTTTCTGAGATTAACTCCAACTCCAATTTAGCAAACGACTTCAGAGAAGCCGTAGCAGAGAGCAGCTCTACTCAAAGGGTCTTGTGACCAGAATACCAGATTTAACCGTTTAATTAATAAATTCAATGCACCAAATTAAATTCAGCCATAGCGCTGCTGCCCGCCATTGAGTAACCCATTCACGCCTCAGTCTATGTGACCGTACTAACTCTATTACCCTGTGCCATGGAGGATATTTAATTATCAGTGTGAATTTTTATGAGAAAGAATATTTTCTTTGCTTGAAAAAGGCAAGAGAGTCACACATGAGGGACAGAATAAGAGCTTGTCAGGTCTCCAAACAACTCTGGCCTCGTATCAGAAAATCTCTGTTCCCAACAAGTTATAACAACCATTATTTACACTAGCTTTTGCCTCAGTAAATGGAGGGTGCCTCTTTCTTGTGTTGTCCAAATAAAAGCTGCAATTTAGAGAAAGGAGAATTCTGAGAGGAAAAACTATACAGTTCAAACAGTGGTTTAACAAAACCTCCTTTTGAAACTACGCTGATGCCTTTTAAAAGGCTGTGTTTTTAGATGAAGCCTGGGGCTATATTTGAAATCAAACAGCATAGCAAATAATCCTGCACATTACACATCACATCTTTATCTAAGATGACTAAGACGTCAGAGCTCTGACAGGAAATTAATGTGACAATATGCATTTGTATATTCATAAGTGCAACTCGATATGCGGGGTATGAAGCAGAATTAGACAAAGATAAATTTGTAAACCTGAGGCAAATCTTATGCCTAAAGTTGATGGGAAATCAGGAAATTCACCGCAGACATCTTATAGCTCACTGGAGGCCATGAAAAGAGGCACTAGCATAAAAGTGATGGATGTCTCTGCCCACATCGGGGAGTTCAGAAAATTGATAGAAGAACAGAGGAAAGACGCTCAAGATTTCTATCATGAACTACTTTGTAGTAATAAACTATGCTGTGAATGAAATATTAGCATGTTATAGAGACAGCCAGCCAAATTTCACTACTTAGCATAATGTAATACTGAATAATGTTCTCTTCATTTATAAGATAGAGCAGAAGGGAGAAAAAAAAAGAAAAAAAAAGATGAGCTACATTTGAAGCTGTGCCCTAATATGAGAGCCATTACCCAGCATAGTTGGAGCATGGGAGCTAACTGTTATACCATGGCTCAGTATAACTTATGTTGACAACTTATACACCATTCTGTTATTCAGCTAACAACAGTTTAGCGTAAACAGTTACCAAAAGTGAGTTGTCCAAAATAAGTGTACACTGGATGATTCATATGCATTCATATTCACAGGAATTGTGCAGTGTATGTGGCACAGTATTTGCCAAATATTCCATTTCTAAACACGGTCCATATCTTTATCCTATACATGAATGAAAGCCCTTCAGCTCTACCTTAAAATGTCCTGTGCGTACCTGTTAGCTGCATCAGTCAACATGACTTTGACTTATATCAATGAGACTATTCAGCCATTAAGAGTTTAAGGCCTGTTCCTCCATGCCAACAAACTCTGAGCATAAGCCTATCAGTTCCCCTGCCAGCACTATTTAGTCTGACATCTCAATCTAGTCGATATGCCATGCCTCAAATTCTGCTGTTATCTTTGCTCAGAACATCCCGCAATCACAGCATCCCACAATCAATTTCCTCAGGGGTGCTATGGTCTTCTCTATCCATCACCTGCAATACCTTATCAGTAATTCAAGCAAAATAAAGCTAACATAGACTAACTCAATGCCATGCTGGTTTTGTTTCCTCTGCCTCAGGGAAACAACTTGCCTCGTGGGTAAGTTATTTAAAAGGTAATTCAGCCTGGTTTTTGAACAAGAGGTGCTTGTGGGACAAGGCCTATGCCATCTACCAAATTTAGTAAGAAAGAACCCGGTCAGATCTGCTGACATGAGCCGTTATACTGATTTAAAATAATTCATATTGTCCATTGACAGCACAGCCAGTGGTGTAACTTCTAGCAACAATCCAATCAGTGACGAGCTCCTTTTAAAGGGGATGAAAAACGGCTAGACTGCCTTAGTTGGCATGTTCTTATGTTTAAGTGAAAAATGACTTTGGCAGGATTTTTTCCTTGCCCCGGAATTTTGCTGTGCAAAGCTTTTTCAGAGTCCAGGGACTATATTATGTTGGGCAGGCTTTTGATGGAACAGATCTCTGATACTTTATCATCTGCCCAATAATTGCATTCATAATTACATTCAGGACAGTTATTATCCTGAAAGAGCTGATCCTGAGCTGATGGCCTAAAGCCACGGTGTGAGGTGTCAACCAAGTCAGCGAAACCAAAGAAAAAAAAAATCAACCAAGTAAAAATAAAAAATAATAATAAAACAAAATAATAAAATAAAATAAAATAAAATAAAATAAAATAAAATAATCTGTAAATGTATTCAAAGTGAATGACTCTTCCTCTGTGGATGTGGTCTAGTAAGAAAATGAATCTCAGTAACTATTTATTTCTAATGGGAAAATTACTTCAAGCGGTTTAATTTTTCTTTTGTCTCCAAATGAAAAATAAATCCCAGAGTTAAAAACAGACAGCAGGCAACAGAATCAAATATACCAAAAGTTCAGCTAGAAAACAAATTCAGCCTGATGCCTGTCACGAGTGTGTACATTACATTGCAGCTTTTTTTTTGAAGAAGAAGAAGAAACATCTAAAAGGAACATGATTGTTTCCAGTCGTGGTCAATAATATCAGGCATTACCATGGAAAAGTGAATAAAAAACTTCAAAACGAATAAACTATAGAGGTTTTATAGTGGGTCAAAGCTCAGTCAAACACATCCTATAAGAGATTAATCAGATGTATAGACAACATAAATGTAATTTTACAACTTGAATCTGTCTACACAAAATGGTGTGAATGCACAAGTGAACTTGATCTAAGTTACATGCTACATTGTACCTTAGAATGTGTCTCATCCCATAACAACAGGGTAAAACAGAGTTAGTTAGCTAAACAAAGAATCCACAACATTGTATTACAATAGTGTTCTCATTGTCATGTTACAATAAATCTTGGCACTGCGCATCTTTCATTTGACTGTATTTTAATCTATTTTATTAAGTGGTTACGGTTTTTGAAACCATGACGTGAAACGATTTTAATTAGATTGGCACTGCACACCTTGTACTTAACTGTATTTTCCATTAGTGAATCTAGGCATCAATGCATGCTTTTAAAGCCTTAGTTTCAATTCAGTTCTCCCTTCTGAATGGTGTATTGCCTTTGCATTAACCAATCAGATCTCACAATCATTGTTTTCATGATAAACTTTGAGAGCAGTCGAGTACTCAGCTATTTGTGCCCATCACTAACAGAAAGCTAACAGAAACACACAAGTACAAGCTCAAGTGTCTTTGCTATGGAAACAAAACACTATCATCCAGGTGCACTGGTGTAAACTGGTAGGTTTTACATCTTGGATATGATGTGTATGATCATATGTGTATGAATGTTGCAAACCATATTCTTCTGCAGGTACAGTAGCTATAAGTTTCATTTTTAATATTTGGAACTTAAAAACAACAATTGTTCCCCAAGAACACTTCAGTGCCCACCTTTAAAATATTTCGTCCCACGTTCTCTTAACCTCCACATTCAGAAGCTCAGTATTAGATCCAATTTCTGTCATTTTGGATAGAAAAGTTCATATCTATGTGTGTAATTTTTTGTCAGAGAAGAACCCCACGGTCTCAGACTTTGAAAACCCCATGGGGCCATACAGTGATGAATGCTAAGACATACTAAAGGGCTTTTATACCCTCTATATTTTCAGAGGAATCGATAATACCAGCAATATTTGGTGTTCAAAACAGTCTTAGAACTGCTGTTCTGTGTTATTCCTTTGAAGTGTAGATGTGGGTTGTTAATGCAAGATCAGGTGTGCTGACCTGCTACTGAGTCCAGGGTCTCTGCTTTCACACTTTGCCAAACACTATTACCATATTTCTTTTTCAAGTGGTGACCACTAAGTAGGCGAGAAGGCAGCCAGCACTGAAAAGAAGAAGGAAGACTATTCACTAACACCTACTCTGAAAGAAGCTGTCTTTACTTACAGTGCATTGAAAAAATAGAAGCATTGTATCATTCTGTAAAGCTACTTACTTTTACTCGATTTGTGCTGCAAATCTATGTGCCTTAAGCCCTCTCTGTGTCCAAAAGCCTCATATAAAGAGGGACTAAGTAAGGATAAGCTAATGAACATCTGTTACCTTAACTCAGGACAGTAAGATAAGAACCATATAGTGTATCTTTAAAATGAAGAATGCTGTACATGAAGCTATTCAATGCTGCAATCCATGCTCATGGCCTCTCATTTTTCTCTCTCTTTTTTGTCATTTCACCACAGAAATGACATTCTGGCTAAAGTTGCTAAAGTTTGATTGGTTGATGGCTCCACATGAATGTGCACAGCCCTTCACTAGCGACCATTCTGAAATGTTATGTCAAAGACAGCAGATAGGGATGTCTATTTCACGGTTTTAAGAGTCCTCCAGGGAAATCTGTCACAGGCAAAACATAATGTAATGAAATAGAGGTGATTTTTATAGTGCTCACAAAAATGTTGATAACTACTAGTGAAGGGCTATGAATGAAGAAAATCAGAACATCAAGATTCTGCCTGCTGCCATATAAATCCATTTAGATTAGCGTCATTACAATTTAACATACCGTTAAACCTAGTTACCGAACACATGTGTATTTAAATATGACAGCTCTGTTCCAAGTGAACTGCTTATATAGAATCCGCATGTTAAGACATTAGAGGAAGCTTAGTTGCGCTGCCTCCAAAGACTTCATTTGGCCATCTTCTAAGACAGAGTTGCTTGTATCTTTCATGGTGAAGACAATTCAAGACTGCATTGCAACAACCTCAGTGTGAGGGTTTGGGTATAATCCAAAAGGCAGAGTCAAGACATATTTATTTATATAGCGTGTTTCACACTACACATTGTTTGTGCAGCAATAGCAGCATTACAGGAAAACATGACAATGTTAAGGTTTATAATATGAAAACATGCTAATGTTTATAATATCTTAATATCGCCAGGCATAGTCACATTTAGCAGATAAGAGATGAGTGATAATATAGTCAAGTCTTTTTAGTTTGTTTAAGGCCAGTTCTTTCATTATTTCGCTTTTAACACTATCAAGACTTTTAAAAGGGAAGCACTTCTAAAAAGTTGAATATATAATACATCCAGGCAAAGAAAAAAAAAAAAAAAAAAAAAAAAAAAAAAAAAGTAATTATATACTTACAGTACAATATGCCAAATACTAAATATTGTAAATCAAATGTTACATCTGTGTGTACTATGTATTATGTTTTATGCATTTTAGGGTTTCACAATAATTACACAAATCTATCTATCTTGTGCATGACAACTGGATGATTAGCAAAACTATATTGCACACAACAACACATATAGCACACTATAATTTAAATCAAGTTGTAACTGGATCTCCTATACACTTTCTTCTTTTTCACTTACACAAAATACCATGATTCTATAAGCACACAAAGACTATAACAAGCCTGAATTTAAACTCAGTGTTAGGGTAACTTTCAAAGTACTTTATACTTTAGATTCCTTAAAGCTTGCGTCCATGTTCTGATACAAAGACATTACCGAGTTCTCTAACCAAGGCTAGAGTGACAGATCTCTTCTCTGCCAAAGGCTTTTAACTTTCTTTCTTCTAAACAAATCTTGACATATCCATCTGTCTGCACAGCTTACTAACAATGGCAGTGTAGAACATCTCAGCACCAGTCATGAGTGAGTGACTGCATTGCAAATCAAAGTGACGTTGTCATGCAAGGTAATAAGGCTAGCAATGGTTACCAGAAATGCCAAGCATAAAACAAGTCTGAGGCACTTCTCGATATCACTGTGATTACATTTGACTTTGAGATTTCAGGATTTTTGATTTACCAATCCACTGAGAATGGCAAGCTTGTTTTCATGCTTGCGCTGTTGTGCTCTCTTGTCACTCCAAACTAAGAGATGGAATCAATCATAGATTTGTTTCTGCCATGTGCTATCTTAGCACTGGTGCTAAGTGAAACAGAGTCCACCTGAATATGTAAAACAATTTACAAACAACACATTGCCATCATGAACGCAGAGGAACATATCTTCTTGTCTAATTTTGACTTGCAATACAATTTTTCACATTACTGGCCAATAAATCAGACTTTTTATAAACATATTTTTTTGCAATAAAGACAGAAATTATTTAATCTGATGCAGCACGTTGTCTTGTTTAATTTGATACACAACAATCCTCCACATGTATAAGCCTACATTTTCCACAATGTCAAATCATGTGTTATTACACTCACTCACTCACATACATATCCACTGTCCATTATGTTTTAATTAAGCAATATACCAATGCCAGCACAGCTGTGATTACCTGCAGCACTTGGTCTGCATCCTTGTGTCTACAGGCAAATTGAAGTTGTGATGATATTCAGTGCTACAGCACAAATGCTAGTGTAATTTTTAATTCTAATCAACAAATAATATAATTATATAATTACCTTATGCATCAAAAAAAAAAAAAAGTCAAAACATCAAGCTTTGCATATCATCAAGAAACACACAGGACTGCAAAAGAAAACAGAAATGCTTTAATTTTTGGCAGGACTGATACCAACTACACTTTTTAGAACTAAAATCAGAAGTGTAGTGATACAAAAAATTTAAAAGTGACAATACCAGGGCTGCTATATTTTATATCAGCACAGAAAGCCACCCGAACAATCAAATTTGATGACTTGAACTAACTGTTGTGTATATGTATAATTGACTGATTGATTGATTGATTGATTGATTGATTGATTGATTGATTGATTGATTTGCATTGCATTATTCCTGCATTATGTTTGGGAAAAACCAACAAACAAACAAATAAACCTTGGAGTGGGGTGGCGATAGCGCATAAACGATATAGGCTTATTGTAAAGACAAGTTCTACCTACACTTCGCACAATACTATATTATGACTTTACAACATTTTACAGTGCATGATTTGTAAACAAATACATTTCGACATCTGCACAAAACCAACTCCATATGTATACTTGATGATGCCCATGAAACATGACTCATGATAAATTAACTCAAAGACTAAAATAAACAAATGCATTTTTATCTCAGTTTTGCTTTGTTAACACTATCGGATGGGTTTAGGGTACTCTTTAATGTAGGTATTTTTAAATGACAGCATTAACTTTTAACATCACAGGGCATTTAATTTCCAAACTGCCACGATATACAACAACCAGTGTAATCAAACATTGCCAGATTCACATTCATCTGTTTTGGATAAAACAGAACATGCTTTCAACACCATTCACAGAAAATTTCACTTTGAAAGTGTGGTAAAGCATGCAAGAAGCAATATTATATCATTTTGCTGAAATGTTGCCACAGGCACTTTTTTTCATTGGGCATAACGTTTATTACCATTACCACAATAATTTTAAGCAGTGTTACACTCCACACCAGGAGTAAAATAGGTTGCAATAGCAGAACACTTTTTACTTGATACCTAAATATACACTAGTTTTGTTGATTTCTAAAGTATTATTTTAATAATAATATTTTATTATTTGTAACAGATTAATATAGCAATATTATAAGAAAGTTTGAGAGACAGACATAATGTGGCAAATTACAGGTTACTGCCTATGACATTTTGAATGTAAATTATTAATTACAATCTCATGATTTAACATGTTTCATTTTAGTTGTAATTTCGAAATTGTTGTACCATTACAATGTAAACAGACCCCTCCACACTCACAAAGGAGGAGGAAATCTTGCTGTATGCCATTAAATCAAATGGACTGTGCATATGATATTGTGGGTGGAAATGTACTGATAGAGGACATGAGGATGCAGCACACGACTAGCCAGTATGCGACCAGGAAAGAAATGATGGAGAGCTTTCAGGGTGAGGCACAATGAACCCCTTTGAATTGAAATGGTTGAAGTCTTCAAAGAAGTTGCTGTCCAGCAGTCACCTTATGGTGTAGTGTCTGATCTCAAAGACAAAGCTTGGTTGCTGTATGTCTTTAGGAGACATCAAAGTACAGGCCTTATAGAACGCATATGTTTTCCATATTAAATTGCCATGGTGACAGAGGGGGAACTCTGTGAAGAGGAATTACTGGGGATGTCATATTCAAGTTAATTGAGAGTCACTGTGCACTGTAGAACAGAACCAGACTGGGACTAAATTTCAGGCTGGGAAATCTCACACTCATCCAGGCAATCCTATACGCAACTTAGGCTCATTGGAAATACGTGCCTCTTTACATTTCTGCAAACCTGAAAAAAACATATCTATATGTACGAATCACTGCAGTTTCCAGTTAAAATGCACGCTAAAGGCAGTAACTTTGATTCCTTTTCACACATAGTATGATCTACACACAGAGTTTTGATTAATAAAGCTTAATTTTCAGACGATTATATTATGGTTTTAAAACAATTTTAACACCTTGCGCGGTTTGAAAATTGATATGTTTGAACGTTGTCGTCACATATACAGTTTTATATACATGAGTTTTCTAAGACAGTCAGTTTGCTAGGTAGCTCACGTGATACGGCATTGCACTTGGGTGATGAAGAGCTCTGGTTCAAACACGTGAAACTATGATTCGACAAAACAGCTCAAATCTGAATAAGAAAGTAAAAATAGCACGGCTGCATCACAAAATGCATTTTTTAATCAGTTTTGCATTTGTTAACACTATCGGTTAGGTTTAGGGTTGGGTTTTGGATATTTCCAATAAGACAGTGCATTAACCTTTAGCGAAACGCCCCAGATATTTGAATTCTGAACAGCTGGAATACGTACCTCAACCAGCATAATAAAAATGCAGCAATACGTGCCTGTACCAACGTAATAAAAACATGCCAAGGTCACGTATTGAACGTGTGTTTTAGCGCCACTCTCTGAACATTTCACTTGAAACTGCCGAAAGTACGGCATATGTAAGTATGTAAGTATGTACAGATATGTAAGTATCAAGTAAAAAGTAGTCTACTTAAGTACAGTAACAAAATACTTGTACTTCGTTACTTCCCATCTCTGTTTTTATTTATTTATAACCAGTGCTTGAAGTGGAAAAAAATAAGTGCCGGTGTTATGCCAAATTCTGACCCCCGCCAGATTACTACCCCCCTAGTGTTGGTAGGTTTAGCGTTAGGTGTGGGGGAGGGGTTAGGATTAGGCAAATCAGGTAGCGATTTAAACGAGAGGGAGTAATAATTTGGCAGGGGTCGAAAATAGGCACAACACCGGTACGCACGAAAAAGTGCCAGTACGCAAGAGGCTAAAATACAGAAGTGTTTGAAGTGCGTACCGGCCCACTTCAAGCACTGTTTATAACATAAAATATGATGCATATTTTAAAAAAGGCATCTGCAAAGATTAAGGTCTTTCTAACTTCATTTAGAGTAAGTAAACTAAATTAAAAAATGACTAACAAAATGTTTTAGCTTTATCTTACATAAAAATTCTACTTTCGTTCTGAAATTAAGTTGTAAAAAGCTAAAAAAAAGTATAATTTTATCAGTGAGTAGTTATGGGATCTACCAGCAATGGCTATATTATGCAAAAAATGGATAAAACATGTACTGTAAAGTTTTAGTCTTGGAGGCTATGTGGAGTATCTCAATCAACATTCACCATAGGAATCTACAGCATACAGATTGAGACTGCTGTGTATACTAGAACACATAGTGATGAATGTTATCTCCAGTCTGTAAACAGCAGAAAGCTCAGCCTGTTCCTCACCGCTGTTGCAGCCTGATTTAATGAGTGTAGGGTGGGTTACATACTTGCCTCCCACTATGTTTGGAATTACACTCAACACTGTTGCATTAGTTGAGTGATGTCTGATGCATTATTCATTTGCCAATGATGGAAACATGTAGCCCAGAATAACAGAGTCTCAAACCCTCTAACACTTTCCATCTAATAATGATAATGGTGTTTTTGAGATTAGGACTATTACTGTAAACAGCAATGACGTCTGCTGGTATTAAAGCAGTTTTCAGTGCAGAAAGGTAGAGATGAAGTGCAAAAGAGATTGTAACATACATAAAACTGTTGTCCATTTATTATTTTGCTCAAGTTTACCACTGCATTACATACTTATGTGAATATGTCATTGTTTAGAATGTGATGAATCCTTTCTGTCAGGAAGGTCAGAGAGCAGGTTGTATAAAGGTTGACATTTTTAAAGGCCAGCTCATTCGGTCTTGCCATGGCCTATGTCACCTTTAGTTCCATTTGATTTCCAAAAACAAAAACAAAAATAAACAATTCCTGTACAGATTTAAGTTTAATGACCTTCTGTGTAACTGAAAGTACGAAACTAGTAATGGTCAAGGTGAAAAGGTTATAAATACAAAGTTTTAACTTATTTTGTAAATGTTTTGTAAATAAGTTAACTGGCATTGAATGTCTGATAAGACAAAACACATTCAAACCTAGTTGCATGCTATTTCTCACAGATATGTAACTTAGCATATTAGTATAAATGCCAAGTTCTGTCATGAAACTCTGGCGCAGGCTGATGGGTCGTTAATGCAAACTGATGATATAAAGAGTGGTAAACTACTTGGAACAAGCTGACTGGTTTATGTTGCATATGCAGCTATAACTTGCTGCTTTACATTTAAATGGCTGGTTAGCATCCACTAGAGCATTTTGCAGTACACTTTCAGAGTTACTCAAAAACCATCCACCTGTATAGATTTGCTACGGGTTATTATATATGCTACTTGTGCAGCAGCAGTATGTCTTAAATACTCATAGCAGTGTATCTTCGTATTGGCAATAGCGAGTTCCTGTGCTTGCAGCAGCAGCAGCAGCAATATATACAACAATGGCAATAACCAACAGCCGCATCAATTCATCAGCAGACCAAATACATTAACATTGTCATATCCATTACAATGCTAAAATCTTTAGAGAGTTGTCAAGATAGAAATGGTTAAGCATATTTGGAGTTACAGTAAACATTGTATTTTTTTCATGGAGGCATTTGTGCAAAATGACACACATTGTTCACATTTCATGGCACTTTTAAAGTGAAATATCCAGTGAGTGGTGCTAAAAGCATATTAAATATACTTTGAAGCATGTTACACCTGATGTGCTAGGAAGGAGCAACACCTGTAGTACCCTATTCAAGAAGTTCCTGGTCTTTGTCTCAGTCTTTCTCATTTTTGTTTCTTTGTTTGAAGAGTTTGAAGATTTGGGTTTTTCTTTGTTCCCATCTTGCTTCCAACTCTTCATAGTCTTCATTGAAAATCCCGTTTCCAATCATTTATTGATTTGTTTTTGTGTTGTTTTCCCTAGACTTGTTTTGTTTCAAATAAATACTTTATCTTTGTTTAAACCAGCGTTGTTATGTGTCCTCTTTATGTTATGACCCGGGTCATAACAAGCAGATAATCATAAATGTGGCAAAATTTTCATACTATTGGATTTGTAGTCCAATATAAATCAGAATTTGAAGTTTTTAGTGAACCAGGAGAACGCACAGGAGAATACACAGGGCAACAACACTTAAATATTGATGACACTAAACAACAAATAGAAACAACAGCGGGTGGAACAGGTGTGTAACTTATTCGGAAACCATGGAGACAAACTAGCAATCAGAACACAGGAAACCAGAGAAAACACTAAAACATAAATAATCCATTGAAGTAACTCCCCCCTTCCGGAAGACCTGTCCTTTCTCCATAATAAGTCCAAATGAGGAGGGAGGGTGGTTCTACAGAAGAACATACAGCTGGAGAGGATGATGACCAAGGAGGGGCTAGCAGAGGAAAGCACCACAGAAGAGACAATGGAGGAGGAAGCCAGGGATACAATGAAAAGAGAAGCCAGAGAATAGATGATAGAGGGAGAGCTGGATAAAGACGAAGCCCGAAGGATCCAGAGGCCTGGAAGACCATGGTGGGTGCTGGGTGACAACTGACCAAGGAAGCCCTGTGGAGCCCAAGAACTGACAGACCCCAGTGGAACTAAGGAAGTGTGGAGCCAGGGGGAAGTCAAAGAATGTTCAGAGGGCCGAGGTCGATTCCAAGTGGAAAAACATACAGAATGAGCAGAATGATAAATGTGTGATGCACGCAAGTTCCAGTGCAGATTTGGACGGTTTGCAAGTCCATAGTAGTAATAGTATTTTATTTATTTATTATTATTTTTTTTTTAATCACAGTTGTAGTCCAATATGCATGACACAGACTGAATTCAAAGATTTTAATAAACCAGGAGAACACGCAGGCCAGTTTACACCACAATAAACAGAAAGCACAGCATTGCCCTTATATTAATTTAAACAGTTAAAAAATATACAAAATTTTAAAGGCAAAGTCAGTCCATGTACAAATGTTACAAATTTAAAGTAGCATGCATGGGAAATTGGAGTACTGCTGTTATTTGCCTTGTTTGTGTAATGCTTAGCTAAAAGAGAATACATTCTTGAGGGACACCTGGCCTCCAACCAAACTGGCTCAATTGTAACCACAGCACTTCTGAGGGTGATAACAGTGGAAAACCTGTTTCCATCCCCACTGGTTTGGCTAGAGCTTTAAAAAAAATTGCCAAGTAGTTGGCACATGTCCAAGTGATTGCTAACAAGGTAGGCCGATTCTAGTGGGGAGAACATTTTTATTTATTTATTTTTTGTATCACCTGCTCTAAGGACAAAAAGTATCCTGTAATGCCATAAGGGAAGTGCTTCCCACCACCTACTCCTTTCCAGATGCATATGGGGGATCCCCCACTGCTGGAGGTTCTTCTAATGCTGAGCTCTGTGTAGCCTCAATACAGCAGCAATGATTGCTGATGTAACAAATTTGAAGAAATATTGCCTCCAAAAATATTATCTAAAATGCAGGCGTGTAGGAGTCATTTCAAACGTAACCACTGAACATTAACCAAGTCTTTCCTTTTTTCTTAATTATATCTGTAGGATACATTTATTGTCTTAGTGCCCGATTAATTTTATGTTGAGGGATGGATTTAACAAAACATCATCCAAGGAATGCAGAGCTTATAATTTGTTAAACCTGGAAGAACATGAATTTTATTTGCTTTATGTACCAGAAAGTAAGTTAGCATGTCTCAAGATAGAATGGCTAAACATCTTCCAAGAACGAGGCAATCAAGTATAAATATCCGACATCTGATTTTGAATGGAATGCACCAAAGGTCCTGGTCCAAACTCTGCCATCCAACATTCTGCTAGTCATCCTGGTTTATTTTCACCTTACAGTTAAGACACGTATAGTTAAAAAATGTTCTTGGCAAACACTGAATTATGAGTCATATTTTGTTTTACAAAAGCACTCGCTAAATGGTGTGCTGCACTGATAGGTGATGAGATGGGAAAGATCCCACAGTGAGCCATTTCTTGTTATGACTGTGACCTCCTACTACACCATAGCTGGCAAGAAACTAAAGAACATCTTGAATTTGCAGATGCAATGACTTCTGTGGGCTGAGAGAAAGACCACCAGTGTGCAAATGTTTTTTCAGACATTTAGACAATAGATAGGCATGCAAATGTTCCTCTGATATTCTTTTGTAGATGTCGAAGCCAGCAGTTTGACACCAGGGAACCTAATTGAAATGAAAGGAGCCGTGCTCTGAGGCAGTAGACTCAACTGCCTGCCACCCTTGTTTCTAATTATACCACCTTTTTAGACTATCAGGCAAAGGGCTTGACATAAATATGAGAACATTCTGCCACATAATGTTTAACGCAACCAGTCTTCTTCCTCCACCTTTGGCTTGCTTATTTATTTTTTTTTCTATCGAATGATTCATCAACCCACTTTTTCTCTTTTGTTTGTGTGACAAGGAGATTTGATTTTGTTTTAATTTGTTTGCTCCTATCATCTTTTTTGAGCAGCTGTTCTGCTTGAAATCCATGACTTAATTTGCTGCCAAGTTGAGTGTGATTCGCTCTCTACCTCGTTTTCTCATCTGCACTTTCTCTGCTTATTCAGAGAAGCACACTTTCAGTTTTTTATCCTGACTGCTTTCCACTCCAGGAAGAGCACTACTATCCAAGATAAACATGTTTAAAGTGGCAAAACTAACAGCTTAGGGTTAGATAACCCTCGACCTACACTGACAGACAGGGACAACAACAAGCAAGGCCACAGCAGAGCATTTTATAAGAGACTCTCCAGTGGGAAAGTGTTGATCCATTTCAATAAGCATAAAAACAATTCTCAGTGGTCATCTAATACGGCAAGGAATTGACAATTATGGTAAGACTAGCTAGATCACTGTGGCTTAGTGGGTAGTGCTTTCACATATAGCAAGAAGGTCTATGGTTCAAGTCTTGCTTGAGCCAGGAGGCCTTTTTCGTGAAGAATATTTTTTTTTTTTTTTTTTTTTTTTTTTGTCTCTGTGTTGGTGTAAGTTTCTAGGTGCTCTAGTTTTCCGCCTACAAACCTGTGAGTCTGTGTTAGCCCTGTGATAGAGTGAATCCATCCAGGTTGTTTCCTTGCCTTTGGAACAAAATGCTAGGATAGGCTCTATCCAAATTGGATGGATGGATGAAAATTAGAACATTAATACATAATGAAACAGGGTCATCTGATCTAGCAACACAATCATGACCCACATTTAATGTGGATGTAACAGACCAATTTTGTTGTAAGTGATTCAGATGCTACAAGCCACTGTCTGATGACATTTGCTACATTTAGAGCATGTGTACATGAACAGTGTGATTATTGTCAGCGATGAAAGTAATGAATGTGGATTGAGATGTTTACATAATATAGTAAAATCCTGTTTGCATGCTGCTTTCCATTACTTTGAATGTAACTATGAATTATACTTGTTTCTACTATCATTTTGTTGTTTTTCACTTTACCCAAAACAAAATGTTCTATTCAAAATCAGTTGTAAATTGCCTCAAATGCAAAATGCAGTCCTCCGACAAATATGATATATATTCAACTGATCAACTAATTGCAGAGATGGTAGTGATTGTTTTTAATTTACGATATCTCTAGATGTGATCACACGATCATAATGTACAGGTGTGGTAAGATTATGGAGGTGGGGTGGGGTGGTTGTGGGGGGTTATTGGGGGCTTAAAATAGAAAGCTATTACAACCTTCCTTTAAACACAGACATGTTTGTCAGCTCTAGGGTGCTCAGCCTCACTCTTTTTGTCAGAAACACAACTAAAAATGTCTCCATTGTTGTTTCCGACCATTAGTAAAGCACTTGACATCTAAAAATGAAGTCTTTGAAGGCTTCATCTGTTCAGCCATTTTAAACCTTTAAGCTTAACACGTTATTCATCTGCAGTAGCAGAACATGCAGGTTTTCTTTCAGAGTGGATGCAACAAAATTGAACATGTCTCAAAGTGGATAAACCCAGTACTCCACATAATATTGTGTGATTATGGATATTTTATTTATTCTTTCTTTCTTTCTTTCTTTCTTTCTTTCTTTCTTTCTTTCTTTCTTTCTTTCTTTTGTTTTCTTTTTGTTTGTTTGTTTGTTTTTACTACCTTCAAATTCTAAACTCTGCAACACTAGCAACATTCCAAACCAATTAGAGGTAGGACCCTCAATGAAACCCAAAAGAACCCCAAAAAAACAGTGTCAATTTTTTAACACTGACAACAAAAATACATGCTTCCTTCCATTGCTATTAGCAATTTTACTTTGCACACCACTGAAGTGCTCCAATTGCCATGGCAACTTATCTCTCAGAAAAGCACAAAAAGTAATCCCCACTGAACAGGACCACCACTGACCATGTGTCATCATGGGCAAAAATGAGTTTCAAAACGAGATGTCCTTGTGTCTTGTTTTCTGAAACTGCTATGCAATCATTGTGCAGTTTTTGCCTCACAGAATACAAACAAACAATAAATAAATAAATAGACTTACATGATCTTCCAGGACATATTAGGAAGAAGCATATGCAGGTGCATGGCCTCACAAGCTGACATGTACTAATCCTCTATAGCAAGGGTGGGTAACGTCGATCCTTGAGGGCCGATGTCCCTGCAGAGTTTAGCTCAAACCCTAATCAAACACACCTGAACAAGCTAACCAAGGTCTTTGGGATACAGGTTGGTATTTTTTTTTTTTTTTTTTTTAAGATTGGAGCTAAATTCTGCAGGGACACCAGCCCACCATCAAGGTTCCCCATCCCTGCTCTATGGGATTAATTGTAAATTCACAGCTCGAAAAAATAAAAATAAAATTAGTTGACTTTATTTTTTTAATAAAATCATTTTCCAAAAATAGTTTTCCACATCTGACCTTTCACCTTTTTTTTAGGGTTCTGTCAATTATAACTGACTTTGTCCCATTAGGGTAAATTATTTTTAGGCAAATTGTCTCAAACTTCACAGACACTCAAATGCTTTTTCACTATCTGAAAAGAAGTGTTTCAAAAACATTAAAATCGTTATAAGCACTTAATTTCTTCTTGAGCTGCTATATTAGAGCTGGAACTTGAAAATGTCTGAAACATAACACAAATTCAGATAAAATTTTTACTGCTTAAAAAACATGTCTTAGTGTTTCAAAAGCATTGAAACAACTTCAACATTATGTTTTATCTTGGAATTTCAAATTAATTATCATAGCACAAGTGAATGTTGAAAAGACTCTTCTTTTTCAGTGTACCCCACACATTCCACAAGTAGATGTTAACTTGTGCAGTCATCATTGGAGCACTGCTGCCTGTCAGTATAATAATTCCAATAGGCATTGGCATCTTTCCTGACCTCTGGTTGTTGTATGGATCACATCTTTCAAACTGACATACTATAATGTACCCAAATGCCTGACTTCCACAACAACCTATTCTTCACCACTGCCCTCACCCTCATTGCTTCTATCCTCCTTGGTCTTCAACAAATTATTTTATTACAACTTGATTTTCTGATGAATTCCTATAACTATTATCAATACTGTACCTTATGGAATAAGATTTGCTATACCTTCTAAAATAAGTACAGATCTTCCAAAAATCTTAAACATAAAAGCTATTATACTGCCTGCCAGTGCTGGTCAATAGTCTCAGCTACACCAATATGCATCCATAGTTATCCATGATGCTCAGATTTTTTGGTCTCTGAGTTATTGTTTTAATAAAAGTGCATAAAAAAAGCACATTTGTGTATAATTATATTTTTGTTGGTTCAACATTAACGTTGTATTTTAAATGCAATTTTCTTAGCGTCATTTATAAATATCCCATAGAGGGCTAAAATACTACCATGGTACATAATTTGCTAAGGTGAAGTGGAAAACACATACATACATACATACAGACAGACAGACTCAAGCAAACAAACAAACAAATAACAAAGTGTCTTTTTCATTTTAGATGGACATGATGCAGGTTCCTATATTCATCTATTCTTCTAACCGCTTGTAAAGTCATGGGGATACATATTCATATGCATATGGGCATAGAGCATATTCACACCTTCATTTACGACACCTATAGGCACTTTTGTGTAACCAATTCACCTGTTTTGCATGTTTAGTCTAAGGAAAGGAAATAATAAATAAGTAAAAAGTAAAAAGTTTAATGAAAAATAAGAAAAGTTTTAAAGTTTGAAAAGCAGTTTGCATAATATCAAGAACTGAACTCCAAGGCAGATATATAACAAGTAATTCTGAAACTTTATGTTCAGATTTTCCAAAGATCTCTTCCAAATAACTTTTCTCATTAAAGACTGCAAACACAAAGGGCCAGCAATACTGAATTATACTTTTCAAAGTATCAGGAATTATGCCTCCGGACCGGTAGTTCTCATAAATATCTGATACTCTCTCTGTTCCCGCTTACTAAGATAGTCTGGCCTGTCTCCTTCACTAAACCAAACTGTTAGTCTGCAAGTTGCAATTCAAAGTTTATCAGCATTGCATCTGGTATATATTAATATACACCATATATCTCATTCTGGCCAAGAACCCCCTGCTGAGATAAGAAGGTGCCATTTGATTTGTTACACAATCTCACGTGTTTTAAATGACTTTAGGGGTTCAGATTCTGAAAAGGTCTGTTATTATTTGATAATAAATTTCATATTCATATTTATCTATTATTTCAAAGTACCTTTGATGCATCTTAAGTAGAAGTTAAGTAAAGTAGAAGTTAGGGTGTCTCTGTAAGAGCTTCGAATTATGTGTACAAATCCCAATTTTAGCCTTACTAAAATACTCAACTTGTATTGAGGCAACTGTAATAAGCCATTGGTTCTGCACAAATAAAATACCACATCAGATGACCTTTTTATTAAGCTCTGTTTGAAAACCTGATTTTGAACTTTATACGCTATCAACACTTATGATGTTCACTTACTCTAATAAGCTTTGTGTGCTTTTTTTTGTGGGCTGGCATCATAATCCAGTGCGTACACATTCTTTCCCGTGATTCTGATTCAGGTGAACACATTTATGACAACTCTGTGTTAAGCAGCCATGGTTTTCACACTATTTCACTTCAGATTCTGTGCAGCCTTTGTAAAGATGGTTTTAGATTCAGTTGCTTACCAGATAGCTTCTCCTTGTAGCTGTGAAGCTTAACCAATTCTGCTGTTTGTCAGATCTGTGTGTATGTCTGTGTTAGTGTTTTAAAAGGAAAGTCCTTTAAAAAGAACGTGTGGAAAATAATGTCATTATACTGTATTAGCATTTACATTCACTTAAGTAGCTCTATCTAAGATTTTGTACAGGTAAGTGTTGTAGGCAAAAAGTAAAGAGAGAATGTATTTATTTTTTCCTCCAACATTCATTGACAGTTGCAGATGATATAATCTTTTAAAGAATATGCTTGATCCTTTCAGTTATTTTTTATGTAACACTGGCAGCGCTTTTAAGACGGAATTTATGATGTAATTCAACTACTGTGTTGTTGTTTTGGCTTTATTTGAAGGAAAAAAAGTCCTTTTATAATTAAAAAGATAAAACAACATTTTATAATCTTATCTTTTTATTTGGGTTTCTTTTTAAGCTCCAAGAGAAAACTGAAAGATTTTTCGAAGCACTACTACACACTTTCACGGTAATCGTTTCAGGCTAAAAGAATCTAAGAAAAATATGAAGACTATTGACTGTAAGCACATTGTTCCACTTCATGCGTTATGATGTCTTCTTTTGTCTTGGCTTTTTTTTTTTTTTTTTCCAATTCACGCATAGAAAACGTTAACTACAGCAGTAGATGACGCCAACTGCTGCTAATCATGGCTGTAATTCTTTCCTAATTTCAAAAGCAAGGTAAATATCTGATTCTGATTACTATTTGATATTTGTACAGCACTGTACTTTGGTGTGAGGTTGTGGCTATTGTATACAATGTTAATCACTGCATCAAATGTCACGTTCATAATGCAGGACTTCCCATTCCCATTTATTTAAGTGTAGAGAGACTTGTGATCTACACTGCTGCGCCTCTCCTGAGGGTGCAACATGAGAAACTGTGTTGGGGATATTTGTAATGACTAATATAAAAATATAGCTGCAAGCAGCAATTGCAGGGGCCAAGCACAAAAGAGGCAGAATTAGGAGCTAAGCATGGCAAGGAGCAACAGTCCAACCTCAACAATGAGTAACTAAAGCCATTTTAGGATGATATCAGTTAATATGGCTGAAAAATCATAAATACAACCAATAATAACATAATTTAATGGCTTATAACTTTTTACCAATAGGTGATGCTGTTTTCAAATTGATGTGACGTGTTCTGTGTGAGGTGACAATGACACACACAAAGTTTGGTGTAATTATGTCGATGCTTTACAGAGATACAGCCTCAGAGTCATTTTAGCATCATGCCTTAAATGTATAGTGGCACTGTATGAAAACGGTTTTGTCTATCGACACGAAATCCATAACTTTTATTTAGCTTTTAAGAAAATCACAATTTTCTCAATTAAAAAAAAAAAAAAAAACCTTATGACGTTTTTGTTTATGGTTTTGTGGTCCAGGGTCACACATGACAGTTATAACATATTTTTGACAAGCAGATATTCTTATTTTTTTCTGACAAACAGCAAAACAGAATTTGAATTACAATATGTGCAGTGTTATTTACTGTACATTTATAAATTGCATTCTACAATGTTTATTATGAAGTGTTGATTTGTTTATTTTAATCAGCATTTATGTTATTCACTCTTTTTCTCTCTATTTTGTGATTTTGTATTTTTGAGAAATAAAAAAGGAACACGAACAAGTCAAATTTTAAGCCAAAATTTAGAAAAGAAAATATGAAGAGAATGATTAATTTTACACATATAAAATGTGCATTTGCAATTACTCTCAGGGAATTGCATCACTATACCACATTAATATATCTGCTCAGTTGCAATATGGTGCAATATCATCTGTGTAACTAAAATGTATGAATATGAATATTTAACTTACTTAAACATGCTGATACAAACACAATGTGCAAAACTTACACATGAGGCAAAGGATAGAAATGGCAAAACCAATGACACTCAAGGGAGTTTGCTACTTGTGTGAAAAGCTGAAGGACTTAGTAGTGTATGTGGGCACATACACACACACATCACTCTTAGCACTCTAACTAAGCAGTTTTTCACACTCGTTTCTTGGAGTTTGCAGTGGAACTGTTGTCATTTGTGTGACAGGCGAGTGCACTTAATCCCGTCTCAAGAGAGAGAGCGGTGCCAGATGGCCGAGTACAGCAGCAGAGACAGTGGTCAGGTGGTGGACAGACATCCACCCTCGGAGTACACTGACATACTGGCTGACTGTCAGCAGACAGCATGTGGCATGTAGGCAGTTTACTGGCAGGTCACCAGCTAATGGTTTACCTGAAGTGCTAAACATTTATACAGTCTGGAAACAGCCAGTCTCCTGAGGGGGATTGGCTAAGTTGATGGCTGACAATCAGCCATCGTTTCAATGTACTTTACAGTCATATTTTAAATGGCAGAAGCAATTGATAAAGCACTTGGCAAGGTACTGTCTGACATTGTTAATTTTACTATATTGTTAATAATATTGCATTATCAAAACAGTTTGCAAGTGTTGCAAAAACCAGCCACCACAACTGTAATTGTTGTTATTGTATTATGAACAGTTTTTAGTATGTTGCTAAGCAGTTATTAGAGTGTTCTGTTAGCTGCATATTAATTTGAAAAAAAAAAAAAAACAAAAAAAAAAACAATAATAATCAAAAATAGCACATTTTGAAAATACCATAACACTAATAAAACTAATATCTAGCATTTTAAAACATTCCAGTTTATCTGTGGTCTTGGCATTTTGATGAATGACCACAATCGAAGTGTTTTGATCAGGTTAAACATCTATCATCTGAAAAATTAAGTGCATTTTGTCATCTGGCAAGTGAAAACCTCTCCCCAGGAATGACACATCAAATTCATATTTATCTCACATATTCATTTATTAACACTATTGGTTAGGTTTAGGCTAAGGTTTAATGTAAGTGGCATGTCATTTTCAAAGGTGTATTTTTTTATTTATTTATTTATTTTTTAAGCATTTTTAAGCATCACTCACTGGACGATTAATTTAAAAACTGTAACAATAAAGGTAATAAAACATTGCCAGATTTACAATCATTTTGGTTACAACTGAACATGCTTTTAGTACCAATACATTCACTGGGCACTTCACTTTGAAATTGTTGTGAAACATGCAAGAAGCACTGTAATATCATTTTGCAGAAATGTCGCCACAGGCATGCATTTCCAATGAGACTGGGCTGTTTTTAAATGTCCTGTGTGACACTACAGTATGTGTACAAATTAATGTTGTCTTGAAGGATTGGCCTTTTTATTTTGGAAGCTAGCCAACTCATTTCATGCGCAATAGGAGACAAACCTGTAAACATTAAAGCTTCAGAAATGTTGTGTTTGGTAATGCTTGATAAAGGTCATGAAATGGCTTTCCCAGCCCACACAATTAACCCGCTTTCTCTGTGAGGCAGCAATCTGTTGGGAGGCAATTAAAGCCCACTGCTTCCTGTTGTGAGTCGTCTTTATACTACCAGAACCTAGTCGCAATAACCACTGCAATTGTAAAATGTTTTATTAACCCTTCGCTGGAGTTTCCAAAAAAGCAATAAAATCTAAATAAATATCTGGAATTTGCAAGAAATAACCGTTAAACAACAAATAATATGATCTAAATTACACACCACTATATCACACTTTGTATGTGTTAAATGGGAAGGTATGTTTCATTTTTGTTTTAAAGAGCTTATTTGTGGTCACCCATATTGATATGTGGATTGTGGAATGTGAATGTCACAGGATACATCTTTTTAAAAAATATATAAAATAAATGGTGCATTGTTTTTACAAAATGCACCTAACATAATATTGTTATCCAACCCACTAAAGAAATCACTTTGGTGGCACAAAGGCAGACCTTTGATGTAGGTTGTAATGGTGTACTTGTACATTACCAATGTCTGATTTACTATAAATATCTATAACTATAAATAACTTTGCAACTGCCTGACATTAGAGTATTAGTAGACCGTCTGCTAACACTATAAGTCCAAGTAAATTAGGTAAAGTGTAAGCAAATTTAAATAAGATTCCACTCAAAACCATTTTGCCTGCTTACTCTAAAGATGCTCACAGACATAACACAACTACAATAACAACATACTGCAAGCTTCATAATCAAATTGTTTAATTAAAGCATGTAACACTGTTCAGAGTGAGATCTAGGACATTTCACATAATATCTATATTATCCTTGTATATATATATATATATATATATATATATATATATTACAGAGGTCCATGCAAATTTATTTATAACTATGTTTTCAAACCTTAAACTGATGCAAACCACAACACACCCATCTTATACTTATTCAGAGAAAAGAGTTTTCCCAGTGACAGCGATTTATAGTGCAATATCTTACACAAACTTAGCTGCTAATGGACAAATGAATGCATGCAAGACAGTTCGATATTTTTCCATCATGTTTGGACTTAATGTGTTCGTAACATTGCCAAAGGTCTTCTGGCTATGGTTTTGGAAAGTGAGAAATGCACCAGTAAAACTTTAGTGACACTTTTCTAAATGTGTGTTTGGATTATGCAAATAAGTTCCACAGGAGGAAGGAAGGGTGGACCACACTGTGTCCCTCACTCTCATGGAAACAGGCAATCACAGCACGGAAACGGAGAAGCGCCAAATTGCAATCTCCTCCTCATCGGAAAGGGATACCTTTCCAAAAGACACTCTTTGTTCTGAGTCTCTGGCCTGCATGGTAGGAAATACTAACTGATCAACCAAAGTTCTGAGTCTCCCATCCAGAGAGACAATAGCAGAAACACCACCATTCTCGGAGTCTGCGGCCTGCATGGTAGGAGATAATAACAGAAACACCAAGTTCTGAGTCCTGTAAGGGAAGGGACAATAACAGATATACTCGTTCTGAGTCTTGGTCCTGTAAGGAGAGAGACAGAAACAGATCACCAAGGTTCTGAGTCTCCGGCCTGCAAGGGTGAGACAATAGCAGATACACTGTTTTGAGTCTTCGGCACGTCCAGTGAGACATAGACATTCCATGCTGTCTCCAGCTGTTGAGCCAACAACAGTTACAACCACGTTCTGAGCCTCCAGCCTGTGAGGAAAGAGATACTCTACGTTCAGAGTCTTCATCCATTAAGTCAAAAACAGATGAAGCACGACCTCCTAGAGCCTTCATCCAAGAGAGACAAAGCAGATTGACCAAGCTCTGAGTCTCTAGCCCAGAGAGGCATCCAGGCATCCAGACATTTGCAACAAGGTTGCGTGTTCCAAGCTAAGGACCTTCTGCACCTTCTGCCACATTTGCGTGTTCCAGATTTTAGGACCCTATGGTGTTTCAGAAGATCGGCATCCTACAGCACTTTGTGTTCAAGGCTCTTAGAACAGATTCCTACTCCTTACCCCACTGCACTGTTACCAGCACAACTAGTGAAAGAAGTCACCGCCACCAGACTGCTCACTCAACCACAGAGAATGTAAATATCACTTCCAAACCTCTTCCAGAGACTGTGGCATTATTTTATATTATCGGTATATGATTTTCTAGTTTACATTAGGTATTGTATAGCTGACTGCAGTTGATAACAAATAATAGCTCATTAATTTGTTTGCATAATAAGGTTGTTCACCTTATTTGTTCAGAGTAGCAACAGTTTATATTTTCATAGGATCGCATATCTCTGACATAGCAACACCCAACTGAATCACTTCCATTTTATGTATCTAATGCACTTGATTCCTTTTGCATTCATGGTATTCATTTAGTAGCTGTTGTTTACTCTTGTCTATCTTTTGTTAATTAATGTTATTTTATTACATTTGTGTCTACACATGGGGGCAGTTGTGGCCTAATGGTTAGAGAGTTGTACTTGTAACCCAAAGGTCATGGGTTCGAGTCTCAGGTCCAGCAGGGATTGTAGGTGGGTTTGAATTATCAGCACTCTCTCCACCCTCAATACCATGACCGAGGTAAGACCCTTGAGCAAGGAGAACTGCTCCCTGGGCACCGCAGCATTGGCTGCCCACTGCTCTGCGTGTGCGTGTTTCTTCACTACTTACTGCTGTGTGTGTGTGTGTGTGTGTCTGTGTGTACTTGGATGGGTGAAATGCAGAGCACACATTCCAAGCATGGGACACCATACTTGTTCACACATCCCTTCCCTTTCCTATCATAACGTCAATACCCATCACTTCTCAGTTTCGACTCCCTAGGTTGGCAAAAGCAAATCCACTACAGAATGAAGTACTCTAAAAAGCCTATAGCCTGTAATAATTGTATTTAACTGTCAAACATACACGCACAGTGTCCATCAGCAGATGGATGTTGCTGTTTTAATGACATAAATGTATTTTTATCGTTGTTAGCATAATGGTTCCAAATAAACATGCATTTTCTATTTTTAAAAGTTTTATATATGTTAGATTTAATTTTTTATATAGCATACAAAAAAAAAAAAAAAAAAAAAAACTTTACAATAGAAAATGTATGTTTATTTGCAACAGTTATGCTAACAACAATAAAAATACATTTATGTCATTAAAACAGCAACATCTGCTGACAGACACTATGCTGTGTTGTCACAGGAAAATGCAAACTGAAGATAATGCAGAAATTACGTCACTTCCTTTGCCAAGTGCATTCCGAGTGGCTTCTCTCACCAAAGTCTCCAAAGGCTCTGCCCTTCGAAGGGAGTAGGGCATAGGGATGATCGCTTCCATTTGAAACTTATCTTGTGAACCGCAGAGTACAAATACACATACCGTTACACCCCTATTTTTATTTTTTTTCCAGTTTTGATTAACATATAAATATATTTGTTTTTCATGCCAATTCTTTGCTGGTGGTATTCATGGTCTTCCACTTATCCATTAAATAAATTGTGTCCTTATATATATATATATATATATATATATATATCCTTTATTTATTTGTTATTTTTTTAATCTATTTGCCTACAGTTGTAAATCAAGTGATGTATGTAAGACAAGTTTAATGTTTTTGGACAGTACAAATGTATCATATTACTGCTGCTTAGATATCAAGGGTAAAATAAGATAAACCACATGGAAACTGCAACCTTGTTTAAAAGGGTGTGCAAAAACTACAAACTTGCAAGCGATGTGTTTTGTCCCCAAATTGCATCATGTTTTGCCCAAAATACTGAATTACTCTTGAAGGGTAAAAGAACAAAACCCAAACATCTTTCAGCAGACCCCAAGCTTAAAGTGACTGAAAAAAAAAAAAAAAAAAAAAAAAAAA
>JAHKKF010522411.1:0-11626 GCA_019740295.1 Labeo calbasu
AAAACAGGCCCAAACCATGATACTACCACCACGTTTCACAGATGGGATAAGATTCTTCTTATGCTGGAATGCAGTGCTTTTCTTTCTCAAAACATAACACTTCTCATTTAAACCAAAAATTTTATTTTAGTCTCATCTGTCCACAAAACATTTCTCCAGTAGCCTTCTGACTTGTCCACATGATCTTTCTCCTTGCAACCCTGCCATGCACACCACGGTTGTTCATTGTTCTCCTGATAATGGACTCATGAACTTCAACATTAACCAATGTGAGAAAGGCCTTTGATTGTCCCACCACGGTCCAAAGGAATTCACCTGCCTTGTCAACGCCACATTGGTGGATATCTGCTCCGCTGTGGATATCTTTGCTCCTGTCTGCACAGCTGTGCTGGTTGCCAGCTCAACCATGCTAGTCAAGTCAAGGCTCAGCTGGTCAACCAGAGTCAAGTCACGTCTCAGCTGGTCGTCCAGAGCCCCGTCACATTTTGTCTGACCTCCCAGAGCCTTGTTACATCTTGTCTGACCTCCCGGAGCCTCGTCATGTCTCGTCTGTCCTCTCAGAGCCTCGCAATGTCTCTTCTGACCAACACACATCCAGCCTGTGATCTCACTGCCTGTCCTGTCACGGCCATGAGTGCCGCCAACGAAGTCTCAGCCTGTCCTTTCATGGCAATGGAGACCGTCAATGAACTCTCTGTCACGAATCTGGTCCTGTACACCAGTCCGCTCGCCACCAGAGGTCGCTGTGACATTCACAGTACACAGACTGTTGCACCACACTCTGGACTATGTCTCCCAACATTCATTGTGCTTATCACCTGCACCCAATCAGAGACCCTATATAAGCCTTGGACCTCCTCCCACGATTTGCTGAGTATTGTCTTGCATTTAGCACTCTAGTTGTGTTAGCAACTGTACAGAGCCACTTCTGTTCATCCAGAGTCTAGTTCATTCGTGTTTTCTAGTTTAGCCTTGTTTTGTATCTAGTCATTAGAGTCTTGAATCTACGCCTTGTTATATAGTCTTTTCTGTTTCGCTGCCAGCCTTTTGGAACTCTCGCCTGTCTTTGTGGAATACCCTTTTGCCTCACCCTTTGGATTACGTTCGCCGCTGATCGACCCTCGCCTGTTTTACGGACTACTCTTGTGTCTTGCCCGAATATACCTGTTAGCCATTGTCTGACCCTGCCTGTGTTTGACCATGTCTTTTTTGATGTCCTTCAATAAAAGTTTGCATGTGGATCCACCCGCTTCACACATTCTTCACTCCGTAACAGAACCATGCGAATCATATGAGTTGACATTATATTGATTGGTACAAATAGTCCAAAGTACAGTCCTTGAAATGCAAAAATAAATTTCTCTAACAACAAACATTATGATTATAATTTTGATCAAAAATAATTTTTATCAGTTTAATAATGATACAGCATGATGAAGATTTCATTGACTAAAACTAGACTAAAATGTTCAGACATTCAGTGTCAGTTCGACTTAAACTAGACTAAAAAAAACAGGACAAGGTCGACTAAATATGATAACTAAGAAGTATATTTGACACAGAACTAAGACTAAAAAACTAAATTTAAAATGGCTGAAAAAATGAAGAATACAGTGGACTAATAAAGTGAGAATAAAACACTCTTCTTCACTCAAATTCACTGTTGCCCTCAAATGCTGAATGCGTTGAATGCTTTATGCAATGCGTGGTGTTTCTGTAAATTTCTAAAGCATGCGAATATAAGGCAAGGAGTTGTGTGTCTGTTATTAAGCATCTTGCCTTAACATTCAAACATTATTTCCACATTGTTTCACAGTGCACAATTTTGACATGGCAATGTGGAGATAACACCACAAAAGTAGTTCTATCAATGTTTCTAAGTTACAAGTCTGAAACATACCCTTAACTGGGGGTTAAAAGCTGGGTTTGTAAAGATGATGAAACGGAGTTAAGCACATCATTCAAAGTCACATTGTCTGCTTACAATACTTACCGCAGTCTGTGTAACTGACATTGTGGACTGACCAGTCCATGCAGGAGTCTGTTCACTCCAGACTTGTATAGTTTATTGTTGCTCAGATCCAGCTCTCTCAAGGGTGAGTTGACTGACTGCAAAGCTGAGGCCATTCTTCCACAGAACTCAGCTGTGAGACTGCAACAATCCAGTCTGTAAACAAGAGAAATGAACAAAAAACAAACACACACACACACAAAACCTTAATTTAGGTTAAATACTGTCTCAGTTAAAGTCTTGGTTCACTTGGCTTATAATAATGTTCCAAAATAAAACATATAATGGGCCGTTAGAGAAAAGAATGTTGCAGAAGTATCTGAAGGTGTAGTAGTGTTCATTTTATAAATTATTAATGTTTACAGTATGAATAATCAGTGAAAACTGACCTGGCCCTTTTGCAGATCCTGAGCACCGGTAGCAGTCTTAGCTGGTTTGCTGTTGATGTGTGGAACTTCTTCATGTCAAACTCATCTAATTCCTCCCCAGATTTCAGCAAGACAAAAGCCAGTGCTGACCACTGCTCGGGTTCCAGCTCACTACCCAAGAGCGTTCCTGATTTTAGGGAAGTCTGGATTTCTTTAACAAGAGTGTTGTCATTCAGCTCATTTAAACAGTGGAACAGATTGATGATTCTCTCTGGTGATTTTTCCCATTTGATGTTCTCTTGGATGAAATCCACTGTCATGCTTTTGTCTACACAGGGTTTACATGAACTGCCTTTGGTGAGAAGGTCTTGCAGGAGAGTGCAGTTAGGGTCAACAGAAAGACCCAAAAGGAAGCGAAGGAAGAGGTCAAGATGGCCATTTTTACTCTTTAAAGCTTTATTTACTGCACTCTTATGCACATCAGAAATATGTGTGAAATTACTTTTGGAAAGAACATTTTTTCCATCGTTGACACCTGCAAAGTGAGCATATACCGCTGCCAGATACTCCTGGAAACTCAGATGAACAAAACTGTAAACTTTCTCCCTGTACAGTCCCAGCTCTTCTCTGATTATCTCTGTGCACACTGAGTACTCTGAGACTTTACTTACATCTAAGTCACCTTTTATCAGATCCTCTTCTTGGAAAATCCAATTGCCCTTCTCCAGTTGCTGGAAAGCCAGTTCTCCCAGTTTCAGGATCAATGTTTTGTCAAATTCGGAGAGTTTCTTTGGGTTGTCAACATCAGCTCCATTGAACTTCTTATGCTTGAGGCTGATCTGAATGAGCAGGAAGTGAGTGAACATCTCAGTCAGAGTTCTGGGTATTTCATCAGAGTTTCCATCTCTCATCACATTTTCTAGCACAGTGGCAGAAATCCAGCAGAAGATGGGCATGTGGCACATGATGTAGAGACTCCGACATGATTTGACGTGTGTGATGATTTCATTTGCCAGTTTCTGATTAGTGATTTTCTTCCTGAAGTATGTTTCCTTTTGATAATCATTAAATCCTTGAATCTCTGTGACCCGATGGACGCACTCAGGAGGGATCCGACTGGCTGTTGATGGTCGTGTGGTTATCCAGAGGAGAGCAGAGGGGAACAGATTCCCCTTGATGAGGTTTGTAAGCAGAATATCCACAGGAACTTTCTCATTTATATCAGAGCAGTAGTCATTCTTATGGAAATCAAGAGGATACTGACAGACCTCTAAACCATCTAAAATAAAAAGCACTTTCATGTTTGGAAGATCTGCTTTTTTCAGCTCAGGAGAATATTGTTCGATAAGCTGTAAAAGACTGCAGCTCCCCTTTTTCTGGTTGAGGTCCCGAAATGGTAGATGTATGATGACATTGATATCTTGGTTTGCTTTTGCATCCACCCAGTCTAGAATGAACTTTCGCACTGACACAGTCTTTCCAATACCAGCAATCCCCATCATCAGGACTGTTCTGATTTGTTTGCTTTGTCCTGGCAGTGTCTTGAAGATGTCATTACAAGCATATGGAGTTTCTTGAGTGGTTCTGCTCTGTGAAATGATTTCATTCCTCAACACTTCATGTTCAGTATTTATTACTCCACTTCCACCCTGTGTAATGTAGAGATCTGTGTAGATCTCCTTCAAAAAACTCTGTCTACCTTGTGATGAATTTCCTTCATTTATTTGCTGACACTTTTGATTCAGGTTTGCTTTATTTGCTTCTATAATTTTCTGAAGAGGATTAGCTAGGTAAAAATAAGAGATGCTTAGATGAGATGAGAAAAAAAAAAAAAACTGCAACACCAATTCCAAAAAAGTTGGGACACCTTGTAAAATAATCTCTAATCTCATAATACTAGTTTGACATGTCATCCACACATGCAGGTCAAAGCTCTATCATGCAAAGAAGAAGCCTTATGTGTAACATTATCCACAAATGCCACTGTATTCTCTGGGCCAAAGCTCATTTAAAACTGAATGAGGCAAAGTGGAAAACTTTTCTGTGGTTAGATTAATTGAAATTGAAATTATTTTTGGAAGCCATAAATGCTGCGTCCTCCAGACAAAAGAAGAGAGGGACCACCTGACATGTTACCTGTGCTCAGTTCAAGTGGCTGAAATAATGCAATGACTTGGCTCTTTAAAATGTACAACTGCTGAACTTGGGCCTCGATTGGACTTATTTATGTAACAACGCAGTGTCAATTGTAATAAAACCTCTCTGTGTTATGAACAACACAGTCTTTGATATTGTCACTATGGTTACTTGAATGCATTTGTACACTTTTATTCAAAGTTAATGTAATTGATTAAGTTGATCTATCATTTCAGCCCCACAGCTGACACATCATCAAATGAGAAATATACTGTAACAAAGAAGACCCAGGACTATAGCAGCTAGACAATATTCCTCTTCCAAAACTACAGTTGCCTCAGTTATTAAATGTATACGGACTGTTGTTAAAAGAATAGGGGATGCTACACAGTGGTAAACATGGCCAGGTCACAACTTTTTTGTAAATGTGCTGTGGCCATCAAATTCCAAATGATCTTCTACTGTAAATGTTCTATTGTAAATGAAATATGAGTTCATGAGATTTGAAGATCATGACATTCTGTTTTTATACAATGATCATATTAAAATGTATGAAAAAAAATACATAGTATAGCATAAACTGTATATAGTCTTACCATTTGACTTAAAGTATATTACGAGTCTCAGTGCTGCCTCTCCTCCAAAGCTCTCCAGCATTTTTTTAGCAGCATCAGAGAAACTGAGCTCCTCTGACTCACTTCCTAAGCATCCTGGGTAATCCTTAGTTAGTTCTCTTTTGAAGTTTTTGAAGTTTTCTGTCCCCATTTTTTCCATGACTAAAAGGAGCAGGGACTGACTATCTGGTACAACTGATGCCTGCAATAAAAAAGGACACGTTATATCCAGTGTAACACTTTAACAGTAACATTATGGTGTCCATCAACTACAACCTTGATTTAGAAATACATGAACTCTTTGATAAATTTATTAAATTACAAATATAAAAAAAGGATATCCTTACTGTATATTTCATACGATAGGTGTACGTGGCAACTCGGTTAAGTTTAAAATTTAAATTAAACAAATTACACTTTTTTAATTTAATTTTTTATTTATTTTATTATTATTATTATTATTATTATTATTATTATTATTTTTTTTTTTTTTTTTTTTTTTGTGAAAGTGGATTTTTTTTTTTTTTTTTTTTNTGTACGTGGCAACTCGGTTAAGTTTAAAATTTAAATTAAACAAATTACACTTTTTTAATTTAATTTTTTATTTATTTTATTATTATTATTATTATTATCATTTTGTTTTTTTTTTTTGTTTTTTTTTTTTTTCAGTTTTTATTGGCATAGTAAGAAATATTGCAAGGCTAACCAGCTCATAGTCAGCCAGATCAAGTCCATATCCAGACCAGATTGTGTAATTGTAATCAACATTGATTCAACAATGGGCCGACTTTAACTTAAAAATTGAGCATTTACTATTGTCCTCCAGCATTACTGACACGCTATTTTCCTGTTTAACACTCTAAAGCTGTCTTGACACAATGGGCCAGATTTACTAAACAGGGCAAATTAGCATCAATGCGCAATTCAATAAATGCGCCGATAGGAGGGAAAAATTAATTTGCTGTAATTTACTGACAATGCGCATATTAAATAACACAGACGCAGATAGATCATTTCCATAATGACCAGTGCAATCTACCAAGAGCAGCACAAATTACCGCCTTCTTTAAGACATGCTTTTTGTGGGTGTTAAATAGTGGCGCAAATACCAGCAATTCTTTACTGCGCGTCTTTAGTAAAGCCTGAAAGTACTATTTTAACGCCAAAAGACGGTTTGCGCTGGTGCAAGCTGTTAGTAAATATGTCCCAATCTGTATTGTATAAAGCACTATATAAATAAATGTGACTTGACCTCAAAGCCCTTCATGGCCAATTAGACAAACTCTCAGCACAGATCCTCAGTGAAGACCTCAACAACTAGAGTCTTTGGCACAAAACCCTATGGCCAGCTATGAACTAGTCAGGCCATGGACAGCTAGGACATCAGTGCAGCTTTTACAAGAAGCATGGGTGATGCAGACTGGAACCATAAAACACACGGTGTACTTGTTTAGAATATTTAGAGTATGAAATAGTGATACCAGATTTACAAATGGTTCACTCTTTTGAGTCAGTTTTCTCAATGAATGCAACAAAAAGTTTTATTTTGCAGACTTGTGTTGTAAAAAAAAAAAACGGAACAGCGTATTTGAATATAGTTTTTAAAGATACAATAAAATTGAGTTAGCACCTGTGGAAGGATTGCTTCATCTCTGTCAGGCCCGTAGTCAGCCTAGCTAAAGAGGGGGTTCTTTTTTTTCTTCAAAAAGTGGACCTTTTTCAGTTCCCACCCATTTTGTATTTAATTATGAGGCTCAAATGTGTCATTTTGTTGACTTCTCATCCACCAATTTGTGCTGGATTAGCATGTCTGTTGGTATCTTAATAAGCATTATTTGATGCACCAAAAATATATTCTACATTGTTGTCAAACTGCTTATCAAGATCATGTATCACCTTCAGTAAATATACACAAATACCTAAAGCAATAAGTTACTTAAATTAAGAGCCATGAGTGACATTATTAATGCAAGAACTACACAGATATTTTATACTGACACACATTCAGTTTAGTTTGTTTATGATCATAGACAATTGCAGGATTTGAAAGCATCTGGACCTGCAGCAAAACATCAGGGGCTAATGATGGTGGGTGGGGGCTCACATGTAAGATTTTGTGAGACAGTGATGGGTGGACGTGTATCCCTGTAGGGGGGTCCGGGGGCATTTTAAAAGTTAAATTCATTAATTTGGTGCACTTTAAAGAGTTCAAAAATAAGAGCTCCAACCCATGATCACTGTGCAAATTGAACAAACAAAAAAAGGTCAATGACAATCTAAAAAGGGTCTAGAACCGCCCCTGGTCAGAATGTACTGTGGTCTTCCTTGACCCATGCTACACCCCTCCACTGAGTTTTCTGGGTCCCCATTCTGGGGCCCTTTCAACCTCTGGGCCCTATACAGTCTGTCCTCCTTTTCAAAACACAAATATCAACATAAATCAAGGAAGGAATTTTAACTATTTAAGCCTATATGGTATCTGCAGGATTTTTAAAATCAAATTTAAACATTTTGTTCACTTTTTTTAAGACCTGCAGAAATAGAATTCATATGGAATAAGCGCAATGTCTAGTAACACATTAAACCGATATCATGATTTACAGCTCAGATAATGTTCATTATCAAAAACAGCAACATTTTTAAAAATTGTAACAACCTCATTTTTATATGGTGAAGTTTAAATATTCTGACTGTTTGAGTTATTAAAATCAGTAGCATACATAACGATAACCAGTGAAAACACACACACAGGCCTATAGCACCTCAATACCATGGTGTAAAAATAAACTACTCAAAGTATTGCCAAACAGTGAGATAGGCCACAAAAGGATGTGGTGCATCACCACTTTTATCACTCATTAGTGGCTCATGCTGTCAGAAAACATTTACAAGACACATATCATACGTAAGGGTCGAAAGTAATCAACCATCGTGTTTTGCCAAAATAGACAAGTCGTTTTGGATCAACGCTAAAGTCTGCTAAATGCATATATTAAAATGTAAATGACACATTTTGAGAAAACTTTAAAATCTTTCAACTGTAGTGGTATCATCAAGTCTAAGTCATGTATCACAAATAGAATAGAATAGTGATAGAATACAGTATGAATAACTGAGAAAGGGCACAAATTGTCCATGGGACTAAGGATTTGAATTTGCATGATGGACGCCAAAATTAAAGGTTGGGAAGACTTAGAAAGTAAATACAGCTAGCAGTCTTAATTCCTCATATTACTTTAAGGAAACTGAGTCTTGAAATTTATGTGGAATTGTTTTCCATGAATACACTAGAACATCCCAGTCTGAGGCTAAAGATAGGAGAAATGGCCAGTTCTTCACAGGGCACTTCCTGCAACCCTGTTGATTAATGTATGATGTGTCTATTATGCATCATACCCGAACCATTATGCATTATACATATAATGTACATGCCTCCAAAGAAGCACTTATTGGCCCATTAGCCATTTCCACTAACATAGTTGCATATTTATTTATTTTATTATTATTATTTTTTGTTTGTTTTTATTAAAAACAATTATGTGTCACATGTATGTAGTAACAGAACTGCTCATCCTCTGTTAGTCTTTTAATTGACCAGGCAGCCAGAGTGTGGCAGCTGCCGTACCCATCTGATGTATCTGGTAGAGTATGTGTGTTCAATTGACATTTCTGTGGAAAACTAACCAAACAGTAGCGTTGTCTGTGTTCACGGTGCACTTGCTCTGCACAGACGTTTTGAGGTCTGGATTTCACCTGCTCAAGTGATACTTGTTCAGACGACTCGCTGCAGAAATAAGAAACTTCTATCAGTTATGTTTACTCTTTCTTTTTTAAATCTATTATGTCAACATAACCGCATTTTTTTTTTTTTAACTTCATCCCTTTTTATGTTTCATTGAAAATGTTTGTGTATCCCAANCAGACGACTCGCTGCAGAAATAAGAAACTTCTATCAGTTATGTTTACTCTTTCTTTTTTAAATCTATTATGTCAACATAACCGCATTTTTTTTTTTTTTAACTTCATCCCTTTTTATGTTTCATTGAAAATGTTTGTGTATCCCAAACCTTTCTATATTTCTCTGTGCTTCATCACTTAAGTCTAGTGGAAGAGAAACAGATTTGTCACTCTTCAGAAAAAGAGCCGATGTTGTTGGGGAGTCTGACCTCTCCTGTTCATTTCTAGAAATAAAACAAAGACAGAATATCAGCCCTATTACACATATATTTGTTTTCTACTACTCATAAAGAAAAGGTTTAGATTTTTCATTTTTCATGTTAAGTTCTCTGTATCTGTCTATTACATCAGACCTTTCTGCATCTCTCTGTGCTTCATCACTGAAGTCTAGTGGAAGAGAAACAGATTTTTCACTCTTCAGAAAAAGACTTGATCCTGTAGGGGAGTCTGATCTCCCCTGTCCACTTCTAAGAGAAGGAAAACAAACATGTTTGTTTTTAAAAGAAGACTAATCTGCTCACCAATGCAGAATTAGGTTGGTTAAAAACAAACAAACAAACAAAAAAAAAAAACACTGTACTTTTGTGAAATATTACAATATAAAGTCTTCAGTGTCACATGATCCTTCAGAAATCATTCTAATATGCTGACTTGCTGCTCAGTTGTGCTGCCCAATATTTTTGTGGAAACTGTGATTCATTTTACTTTTCCAGGGTTCGCAGATAAATAGAAAGCTCAAAAGAACAGCAATTATTTGAAATATAAATCTTTTGTAACATTATAAATGTCTATACTGTCACTTTTGATCAATTTAATATGATCGTATGATCGAATAAAAGTATTTATTCTTTATGTAAGATTTGTTAATAATGAATATTATGTAATTCTATGAACATAAGTCACTAAATGTTTTTATATTGTTTCATACATATACTGAAATGTGACTCCCAGTGTCCTCACCGTTCAGATTGAAGGTCTTCTTCAGATCTGCTCTTAGAGGCAGAGCCATCTTTGTGTTCTCCAGCACTTAATATTAACTAATGGACTCCTGTCAAGAGACACGTATTTATTTAAATACAGAAAGTGAGAATCCACTGCTCACTTTATGCTCATATCAACACAAATAAGTTTTTTTTTTTGTTTTGTTTTGTTTTTTTTTTTGCATTCTTACTGTGTTCTCTTCGGTTTGTTGTACATGGACAGTGTAGCCATGAAAGTGATTGTTTGTGTATAATACACCGACTACAATGTTATACAAACGCTACAAATGCTGATATATACTCAGTATAATATCTTAACATACCCAAATGTTACCCCATTTACGCAAATACAGTTCTAAATAAGTTAATCTTTACCTACATAAACATGGATGTGAACGGTGAACGATCTCGAAATAACAGCCAAGTTAACTAGACAGAAATTGTTAAACCCATTCCCCTTCGACTAAAATCAATAATGGGTATTACAGCTGATTGATTATAGGACATTTTTTTATTTTTTTTTTTATTTTAATCGTATGGCCAGATAACTTCGAATATAAAATCAAATTTACCAAACATGTAAAAATGCGTTTGTCTTTCACTTTTACTTTATTTGTGTCGCAGCATTAATTGAGTCCTTGCTGCAGAGGGCGCCTCCCCTTTTACTTAATATTTCATGACGACGTATTTTAGTAAGTGTTAGCATGCAAACCTAACTAGCTATCATTTTACAAACTACAATGTTGCATTAACCTCTAGACTTAGTTCCAGAAATGAACAAAGCTTAGAAGTTGTGCGCATTTACTTCAAATTCGGTGGCTTTGGAGAGAGAGAGAGAGAGAGAGAGAGAGAGAGAGAGAGAGAGAGAGAGAGACCCACAGCTTCCGCGTAGTATAGACCAATTTCGAGTAGACGTCACAGTGACGTCATGTGCAGCTGCGCGCGCATAGTGGTTGCAGAAAAACACTGGTAGCAAGTGGAGGTAAACGGGTAAACTCCATGGAATAAGAGAAAAAAAAATGTACTTTTTTATGTCAGAATCGGAATCCAAACAATTTGTATACAATACTGTAGTCAAAGACGCCGTTTGAGTTTAAACGGACATACTATGGATGAAAACTGCTATGATTACTGTACTTTTAAAGCATAAATTTGATTTAAACAATAGGTCTACATAATATTCACATATGCCGTTCATAGGGGATGTACTGTATTAACCCTACAGTTACAGCATGACATATTATTTGAACCTATTACTATTAACATTTTTTATTTTTATTTTATCTCACAGTTCTGATTTTTGTTTCTCACAAATGCAAGTTTATATCTCCTAATTCGGACTTCATAACTCGATTTAACAAAACTAGTGAGTTTGTTAATTCTGAGGGGAAAAAGCAGTAGGTGTGGGATGTAAACTCTGAGCCGAGGGGAAAAGAGAGAATGACTTGTTTTTCCTCTAGATTTGTGGGATATAATCTCGGAATTGCGAAAATAAAGTCAGAATTTTGAAATATAAAATCAAATTTACCTTTTTTATTCTTTTATTCCATGGCTCCATAG
>JAHKKF010522412.1:0-12575 GCA_019740295.1 Labeo calbasu
CAGGAACTGGGGCTGGACGGAGGGAATAACACTTTGGTTTTATAACTTCTGTGCGCCCTCTCCTCCTCTTTTCTCTCCTCTGCCTCAGCCTTTGGAGTCTGACTTTACGGATAAAATAACTTTCAAACGATTGAAGTCGACGGTTTTGAGACTTAAGAGATACAGAATAACCCATCTGAACTTCTAGAGATTGTAAAGAAAAGGAATGCTGAGCAGAAGAGGCGCATGGAGAGATGCTGTTTCTTCTACCATGGATCTGAAGGGCACTTTAGCGGTTTTAGTGCTTTTGCTTTTATGCTTGTGTCCTGTTTTCAGTCAAGAGCTCAATCCAAAGGGTAGGAACGTGTGCAAAGTTCCAGGGTAAGTCGGATGAATAACTTCTAGGGGGGAAAAGAAATAAAAGAAACATTAATGTCTTACTATACAGTAGACGCAATGCATGATTTTAAGCAAGTACAAAGGCCTCATGTGAATAGGTTTGAAAATCAAATATTGTTAAATCAAAGTTTATTTAACGCAGCAGCAATTAATTGCAATTAAACAGTTTTTCTGTGAGCTCCAAGAAAGCAGTCAAGAACATGAAGAGGTGTATTAAATTAAAAGTTGTAAAATGACAGATCTTTTCATTAATCTTTATTTTTAAAGTTAAACATAGGCCCAAATTGTTTGTTATTTCTGATTGTTACGTCACTAACGAATCATAATATATATCAAAGTGCTCAGAAATAAGTGTTTAGTAACTTAACTAAAGTTGTTTTTGATGTTCCAAATAGCAAATGATTTGAATCTGATGTGTGTCAGTCATCCTGTTTCACATCTGGGTCACTGGCACACACTGAGGGATAGGGGGCGACACCAAATACTCAAGCACTTGAACCTCTGAAGTCGTGGCACAGTTAAGATATTGTATAAAAGCCTATGAAAAATAAGAACAGCTATTAATTGGCATTAAAATACTTCTTAAAGTGCATACACATGTTTATATTAACTTAAAAGTGCAAAAACAAGCATCATTCTATATTAAAGGTCTTGTTTACTGTACTCCACTCATTTAATAGTTTGAAACAGGAAAAAAACAAGACCTGTACAGTTCCACAGTCAATACAGACTGTAAACTGTAACCTAAACGCAGAGGTCATCAAGGGTGCACCATCTACCCACAATATACTGTATGACCTACATTTCATTAAACTGACAGTTCACCCAAAAATGAAAATTCTGGCATCATTCATTCACCCTCCAAAGTTTCTTTCATCTGCTGAACACAAAATAAGGTATTTTAAAGAATGTGGAATCAGCTGGTATCCACTGACTTCCATAATACTATGGAAGTCAATGGCTACCAGTAACTATTTGGCTACTAACATTTTTCCTGTGTGTTCAACAGAAGGAAATTCATACAGGTTTGAAATAACATAAGTAGGAGTAAATGACAACACAACTTTCATTCTTGGGTCAACTGTCCTTTTAAGAATGGATATAGAAGGCTCACCACAGTCTTAATCAACGTTGATGTCCACATAGATCTATCAAATCACAAATCAAAACACTTACAAATAAATATAGTCTTGTCTAAAATGCTAAAGCCGAAATCACCTTCTCAGTCAAACCTACAGGTCATCTGCCTCAAACTACATGACAAAAAAAAATTTATTCCTGTGATGCAAAGCTGAATTCAGCATCATTACTCCAGTCTTCAGAGTCACATGATCCTTCAGAAATCACTCTAATATGCTGATTTGCTGCTCAAGTAACATTTCCTATTATCAATGTTGAAAACAGTTGTGCTGCTTAATATTGTGGTGGACACTGGCGTACAGGATTCTTTTATTCTTTCATTTATTTGAATCAGAAATATTTTGCATTTTTGCATCTTTGCTAAAAATAAAAGCATTGACTTTTGAACTATACTTTATTTGCTGAAATTGAATGGCCATTTATTTAACACAATATGTAACCATGGACCACAAACCCAGTCATAAGGGTCAGTTTTTCAAAATTGAGATTTATACATCAGCTAAAAGCTGAATAAATAAGCTTTCCATTGTTGTATGGTTTGTTAGGATATGACAATATTTGGCCGAGAACAACTATTTGAAAATCTGGAATCTGAGGGTGCAAAGAAAAAATCTAAATATTGAGAAAATCACCTTTAAAGTTGTCCAAATGAAGTTCTTAGCAATGCATATTACTAATCAAAAATTAAGTATTGATATATTTACGTTTTCATGGAACATGATCTTTACTTAATATCCTAATAATTTTTGGCATAAAAGAAAAATCGATCATTTTGACCCATACAATGTATTTCTGGCTTTTGATACAAATATATCTGTGCTACTTAAGACTAGTTTTGTGGTCCAGGGTCACATAAATGCAATAATTCTTTGAACTGAGCATGGTGAACTTAGTCATAATATGTAAATAGTTAATAAATTTGCCTGACCGACACATAAGTGTCACTTGCCCAAACGTGTTCAGTGATCAAATACTGTAATCATACAAAATATGACCTTGCATGAGCACTATATGTTATACCAAAAAGATGGATTTAGATGTACGTATACAGTTTGTCTCAAAAATCATGTTGTATTTCGTCTCGCCAAGCATTTTAGGGGAATTTTACTAGCAGTGTTAAGCGCTGAATGGTTTACCCAGTTGTTTAAAAGTTTGTTTACTTTGCGATTACTGGCTCCAGATGGCTATCGCTGTACTTGAGATCAGAATGGAAACCACCAGATACGATCTAGTGTGTATTCTCACAAACAGAGATTCTCACCAACCACAGACGTTGAGAGGAAGTTCACGATCGCTTTACAAAATTGCTCAGAATTTCCACACAGGACTGTATTGTTGCTGAATCAAGTTTGGCCCCCCAGCTGTTGACTGATGCTCAATTTCCATTTGTTTAAGCTTTCATCTGCGGTCCTAGCTTCACGTTCTGGCTGTGGTGCGTATGCTGGGTTTGACACAGAGCAGAGAAGTCAGGGCTGCGGTGTAGATCATGTCTGGCTAAGACACGCACACATAGGCTAAACAAACTCTGACTGAAGGCAGAGAGCGGCCCCCACGCTTCAGAGGAAGCCAAAGTGTGGACAAGGCCTCTCTGGGGTCACATGTGGAGGAATATGAGGGGCGGCATATGTCTTATATCCAAGGAGCACTTAGAAAGTATTAAATTTTTAGGGGAAGCCACTTGAAGTAGAGATAGCAGGAATAATTTGAAAGGTTTAAAGAAGAGTAGGAGTAAGATGATTTTGTTTATCATGCAATGTTAGAGAGTCTCGAAACTGCACTTATTTTCCATTGGATCACTTGATATACACTACAGTTCAAAAGTTTGAGGTAGGTAAAATGTTTTTAAAAGGTGTTTTACACACTCCAAGGTTGCATTTATTTGATCAAAAATGCAGTAAAAACAGTAATATTATTACAATTTAAAATAATGTTTTTCTACTTTAGTATATTTTAAAATATAATTTATTCCTGTTATGAAAAAGCTGAATTTTCAGCATCATTACTCCAGTCTTCAGTGTCACATGATCCTTCAGAAATTGTATTAATCACTAATTGATGCTCAAGAAACATTTATTATAATGTTAAATAATTTTTAATGTTACATTTTTTACTGACACTTTTGATCAATTTGATGTATCTTATAAAAATGCTAATTTAAAAATGAGTACATAATTCAGTTTAAAGTCCAAAGGGAAAGTGTTTATTTGAAATAATTTGTCATTGGAAAGTAATTTGAAATATGTGACCCTGGACCACAAAACCAGTCAAAAGGGTAATTTTTTTAAATTAAGATTTATACATCATCGGAAAGCTGAATAAATAGGATTTCTATTGACGTATGATTTGGTAGGACAATATTTGGCTGAGATACAACTATTTGAAAATCTGAGGGTGCAAAAAAAAGAATAATAATTTGAGAAAATTGCCTTTAAATTTGTCCAGATGAAGTTCTTAGCAATGCATATTACTAATCAAAAATTAAGTTTTGATATATTTACAGTGGGATACTTACAAAATATCTTCCTGAAATATGATCTTTACTTAATATCCTATTGATTTTTGTCATAAAAGAAAAAATGATAATTTTGACCCACACAATGCACTTTTGGCTATTGCTACAAATATACCCATGCTACTTATGACAGGTTTTGTGGTCAAGGGTCACATATATTTAGTTTTTAGTTTACTTTTGATAAATTTAATGTCTCCTCGCTGAATAAACTATTCATTTTGTTTAAAATAAAACTGACCCAAACCTTTGAACAGTAGTATATTAGTCTACAAACTTGCTGAAACCTTCATAAACATTGTGCTGGGGTGCTCACATGGGAGACGTGGGTTCATTTCAGGTCTTTAATGTGTCCCAAACTCATCCCTCCCATCATTTCCTGTCAAAGAAAGGCATGTTGCTGCAGCAGGCCTGTTGTGAGATGCTTTGAATAAAACATCCACCGCAGACACATGCAAAATTCCAGTGGGATCATATGTGATGGATTAAAAGAGCAATTCATGCAAAAAAATGAATATTCTGTCACCATTTACTCACACTCATGTCGTTCCAAATCTGTATGACTTTCTTTCCTCTGTGGAACACAAAGAAGATGCATATGACTCATGCACTATATTTCACTTCTTCTAAAGCCATAAGATAAGATGTGAGCAAAGTGAACCAAATTTAAGTCATTAATCACTGAAAATATATTCAAAATTGGTGCGTGAAGAACTGCAAATGAGATTGAGAGTTCATAAGTATAACCGTTTTATATTTTGGATTTAGAGGAACATCTGCATTTAAAGAGATAATTCTCCCAAAAATGAGAATTCTGTCATTAATTACTCATCCTAATGTCGTTCCAAACCCGTAAGACCTTTGTTTATCTTCACAAATTAAGATATTTTTTTATATAATCCGAGAGCTTTCTGACCCTGCATACACCACATTCTACCACATTCAAGGCCCAGAAAGGTAGTAAGGACATCATTAAAATATTTTTTGTAAATAAATGCAGACATTTTATATTTTGGATTTAGAATAAAATGCTGCATTTAAAGAGATAGTTCACCCAAAAATGAAATTCTGTCATTAATTACTCACCCTCATGCCTTTCCAAACCCGTAAGACCTTCATTTATCTTCAGAACACAAATTAAGATATTTTTGATATAATCCGAGAGCTTTCTGACCCTGCATAGACTACATTCTATCACATTCAAGGCCTAGAAAGGTAGTAAGGACATCATTAAAATAGTCCATGTTTAAGGTTGAACCACTGATGTCCTTACTACCTTTCTGGGCCTTGAATGTGTTTGCAGCTGCGCCTTGGGTGTCCCGAGTTCGAATCCCGCCTCGTGGACCTTTCCCGATCCCACCCCCCTCTCTCCACTGTCCTGTCAAAGAAAAATGGATAAATAATAAAAAATAAATAATAATAAAAACAAAAATAACAATAATGTATATATATATATATAATATACATTTATTTATATTCATTTGTGTACTAAAGATGAACGAAGGCCTTTTGGGTTTGGAACGACACGAGGGTGAATAATTAATGACACAATTTAGATTTTTGGGTGAATTCTCTCTTTAAATGAGCTCAGTTTGTTATTCTGAAAAGCTAGTTGAAAGCTTTTTTCCATGTATCAGATCCAGACTGTTTATTAGACTAACTTACTGGCCTAATGAAGGACATTTGAATTACTAATCAAATCAGGCCTTATTTTGGATCCAGTCAGTCATCCGACGATGCAACAAAGTTACGGCTTCAAACAGCACGTCTGGTTCACATGACTGCTGTCGACACGAGGGTGGAGAATGGAATGAATGCTTACGCTTGTGTTTGTGCGACGGGATGCGAGTCAGTGTATGTTCGCTATCTGAAACATCTGCGCTTGTGAAGCTCAGGAGAAGCTACAGATGGCATCCAGACATTTGCAATATTCCTCACGAGCCAGTTTCATGGACGGTTGAAAATTTGGTCAAGGCATTTGCAAAACATGCTGACGCAAATGTGTAATGATCAGCTGTTTTTTTCAGATAGCAGCTAAATGTTATATAGATTGAATATTCCTTAACTAATAAGCCAGTGCACTTAATTTGATCTTGATTTGTCATCTTATCTCTTTAGGTCAACAGGGTTTACGTGTTGCAGCGGATGGGCGCAGCAAGGCGAAGAGTGTTTAACACGTAAGTGTCATTTCCTGTATGTTAGATCATTTCCTGAGTGTCACTGTACTTGATTGATATCTTGATTATGTGCTTGTCCCCTCAGCTCTCTGTGAAGGCAACTTCACTTGTAATGAAAACGAGGTGTGTGTCCGACCAAATGAATGCCGCTGTCGTCATGGATATTTTGGAGCAAGTTGTGACACAAGTGAGTTCATCAAGTTCATCAATTTTTTTTTTTTTTCCTTTTGCACCACACAAGTTAGCTTTAAGGTCAATATATCCATTCAAAATTGACATTACTCCAGGTAAATGGATTGTTTTTGTCCAATACAATGCTCTTAAAAAATGTCCCAAATCAGTCAAATCTTTCAATGCATTCCACTCCAAATTCTTCTTTTGAAGGCTTGTACACTCTAAAAAATAAAGGTTCTTTGTTGGCATCAATGGTTCCATGAAGAACTTTGAACATCCATGGAACCTTTCAAATGCAGAAAAGGTTCTTTATAGTCAAATAAGGTTCTTTAGATTTTTGAAATGTTCTTCAAAATGGTTATTTTAGGAACTGTTCACTGAAAGGTTCTTTGGGGAAATCAAAAATGGTTCTTCTATGGCATAACTGCAAAAATACCCATTTGGAACCTTTACTTTTAAGAGTAAAAATTAAAAGTGCTGTTAACACTAGCAACTAATTTTAGACTTCAAAGACAAAACAACTTCAAAATTGGCCCAATTGACACTATTTAAATATGTTAAATTAATGAGAAATATCATGAGCGTTCATAATCTTTCATAACATTCCTTCACCTACGAAATGACATTTCAATTCTAATGATGGAAGCAAGGCCACTTAAATGGGGAAAAAGTCATATTTATCAATAATATTTATTTCAGTTCACTCCTATTCAAAGGTTTGGGGTTAGTAACTTTTTTAGGAAAGTAATAATTTATTCAGCAAGGGTGCATTGAATTGATATAAATGACAGTAAAGACATTTTAATAAATGCTGTTAGTTTGAACTTTCTATTTAAAGTATCCTGAAAAAAATGTATTACAAATTCCACAAAATATTAAACTGCAGAAACAACAACAATAATAATAGGAAATGTTTCTTGATTGCCAAAATAGCATACCAATGATTTCTAAAGGATCATGTGACAATGAAGACTGGAGTAATGATGCTGAAAATGACAGGAATAAATTACATTTTAAATTAAAACATATAAAGCATATTAAATATGAAAGCAGTTGTATTAAATTGTAACAATATATAACAATAATACGGTCTTTACTGTATTTTTTAATCAAACAAATGCTTTCAAAACAATTCTTTCAAAAACATTATAAAAAAATCCCCACACTTTGGAATAGTAGTGTATATTCAGTATAACCCATATGGCAATATATATATATATATATATATATATATATTTGTTTTGTGGCCAAAATATATTTGAAATGTATGCTGAATATATTTGCAAACAGTGAAGCTCAATGAAATATATTTTATATATTTTAAATATATTTTGACATACTTAGTTTTAACCATCATATACCAAAATATATTTCTAAATGTATTTCTGTGGCAATAAAATACAGTTTTTATATTGTTTTTAAAAAATATATTTATATATGGCCAAAATTATATTGGTGGAAATTATATTTACATAAATATATCTATTTTTTGTGTATATTTTGAAATATGTTTAAAAATGTATTTTTTTGCTGAATGGAAATACATCTATAATAAACATTTTATTTACATTTACAATTTCAACTAAGTAATCTGAGTTTTATAATCAACATAAAATATTGTCTAAAAACTGAATTCATTATAAATCAGTTTTTTTTAAATAATTTTAAAATGTTTAAATTTGTTTTTATTGTTGTGATTGTTCTTTTTATGATTATTTTTATTCCCTTTTATATGTAAGGCACTTTGACATTGTGTATGCAATGTGCTATATAAATAAACTTACACCTAGTAAACTTTTGTAAACTACAACCTGTGCATTTTTTTCCTGACTCCTCCAGAGTGTCCTGCTCAGTTCTGGGGTCCCGACTGCAAGGGCATGTGTACGTGCCACCCTAATGGTAAATGCGACGACGTGACCGGGAAGTGCACGTGCTACCCAAACCGCTGGGGTGAGAACTGCGAGAAGCCCTGCAACTGTCAGAAAGGGAAATGTGATCAGGAGACGGGGAAATGCACCTGCCATGCCGGTTACTGGGGGCCGCAGTGCAACAACAATTGCTACTGTAGCATCAACTCAGTGTGCGACCAGAACACGGGCCGGTGCATCTGCAGCCCTGGCTGGTTCACCCGTAACTGCGGCACTCAGTGTGCGTGCAACAACTCGCCTTGTGAGCAGTTTACGGGCCGATGTCAGTGCAGGGAGAGGCTCTGGGGTCAGCGCTGTGAACGGCACTGTCAGTGCGCCAACGGGAAGTGTAACCCTGTGGATGGATCGTGTACCTGTAAACCCGGATACAGAGGAAAGCTATGCCGGGAGCCGTGTCCAGCTGGGTTCTATGGACAGAACTGCAGAAACAAGTGAGGAAACGATTATATACAGTACTTGAAGTCTCTTATGCTTACTATGGATGCATTTGTTTAATCAAAATACAGTAATATTGTGAAATATTGTTACAATTTAAAATAACTATTTTCTATTTTGAAATATTTTAAAATGTCACTTATTTTTATGATGCAAAGCTAAATTTTCAGCATTATTACTCTGGTGTTCATCACATGATTCTTTAGAAATCATTGTAATATGCAGATTTACTCCTCAAAAAACATTTTTTATTATTATCAGTGTTGAAAAAAGTTTTGCTTCCAATGGGTTAAGAAAAATAATCTTGTTTCTCATTTGAATTAATTTGATTTTCAGATATTTTCTTGTTTTAAACAAACTTTTTTTTTGGAAAGCAAGACTTAATATCTAAAGTCATTTTATTTCTCAAGTAATTGTACCTTGATTTAAGAATGCTTAGGTATTTGTACTGGAGTAAGAAAACCATTTTTGGTATATTCTGGTTTTAACTGTCCCTGAACCATCCAATCTTTTCTTGTTTCTGTTGATGCAGGTGTGGCCACTGTAAAGGCCAGCAGCCCTGTAAGGTGACGGAGGGTCACTGTGAAACGTGTGAGAGCGGCTGGAATGGGACAAAATGTGATCAGATGTGTAAGGAGGGTTACTTCGGAGAGAACTGTAAGGATCAGTGTCCGCCGTGCAAAGACGGTCACTACTGCAACCGCATCAACGGGAAGTGTTCCCACTGCAATCCCGGCTGGATTGGAGATCGGTATGGATCTTTGGCCATTGTAGCCAACTGTTACAAAAAAATTACTGTTAATAAAACAAGAACAAAAGTGAGGGGGGAATTGACCTGCATTGTTTTAGCCACTTCACTAAAGAAATTATGCAAATCAAATAATAATAAAAACATAAATAGAAGTACATAAAAGCATTTATACATCTATACAGGATCATTCAAACATTTTTGGTTGGTAAGATGTTTTAATGTTTTTGAAAGAATCTCTTGAGCTGCAGCAAGGCTGCATTTTTGTGATCAAAAACAGTAAAAAGTGAAATATTATTGCAATTTAAAATAACTGTTTTCTGTTTTAATATATTTTAAAATGTACTTTCTTCCTGTGATGCAAAGTTGAATTTTCGGCATTATTACTCCATCCACATCATTATTATAATCAATGAAAACACTTGACAACACTTCTTTTTTTACTAATTTATTTGAAACAGTAATTTTTTATATTATATTATATTATATTTTTTAATTGCATCATTGCTGAATAAAAACTCTAAACTGCATTTAAATAAAAAAAAAAAAAGTTATCCTAAACTTTTAAACATGGTGTGTAATTGCAGGCAAATAGTACTGATTTTTATTAATAAAGCACAACCTATAATACTAATATTTTCAGTTAAGAGAATTATAATGGTGCTGTTAACCAGCATGATTAAACTAAATTGCATATGATTAGGGGATAAAACAAGGTTTTTGCATTAAAATATACACAAAAGTGGAAGCGTACAAAATGTTTAAGTGAATTCACCTCTGAAAGTTTTCATATGTTGCTCCTTAAAGGAGAAGTTTACTTCTAGAACAAACATTTTCGTTCTCCAGTCGTAAAGAAATTATGTTTTTTGAGGAAAAAAAAAAATCAGGATTTTTCTCCATATAGTGGACTTCTATGGACTTCTTGGAAGTTGGAACTTCCAAAATGCAGTTTAAATGCCGCTTCGAAGGGCTCTAAATGATCCCAGCTGAGAAAGAGGGGTCTTATCTAGTGAAACGATCTGTTATTTTCTTAAAAAACTGACAATTTATATACTTTTAACCTCAAACGCTTGTCTTGTCCAGCTTTGTGAACCCTGTGTAATCCGGTTCATGATAGTTAGGATATGTAGAAAACCACCCAACTCATTTTCTCCTCCAACTTAAAAATCATCCTACATCGCTGTTTTACCCTTATTTGTAATGGTGTTTGACCCTACTTGCGTGTTCACTTTGTAAACACTGGGTCGGTACTTCTGCAGCGATGTAGGACAATTTTGAAGTTGGAGGAGAAAATTAGATGGGAGTTTAGACATACCCTAACTGTCTTGACCCGGAATGCACAGAGTTCACGCAGAGCTAGACAAAATGAGCATTTGAGGTTAAAAAGGATATAAATTGTAAATTTGTTTAGAAAATGACAGATAGTTTTGCTAAATAAGACCCTTCTTCCTTGGCTGGGATCCTTTAGAGCCCTTTAAAGCTGCATTTAAACTGCATTTTGGAAATTCAAACTTTCGGGCACCATCGAAGTCCACTATATGGATAAAAATCCTGAAATGTTTGCTTCAAAAAACAATTTCTTTACAACTGAAGAAAGAAAGACATGAACACGAACAAGGGGATGAGTAAATTATCTGTAATTTTTTGTTCTAGAAGTGAACTTCTATAGGTATTTTCTTTGAGATTGTTTCAACTGAAACTGAAATAGTCTTTGATTTGACCAATTGTATAATCTCTTTCTCTTTGCATCTCTCTCTCTGTATTCAGCTGTGAGGTGCGCTGTCCTAACGGCACCTATGGAGAAAACTGTGAAAAGGACTGCAGCCATTGTTTTAATGGAGACTGCCATTTTGCCACAGGAGAGTGTCTCTGTGACCCTGGCTTCTATGGGACATAGTAAGTCACATCTGAGTCATGCACATATTAAGGTCATCTTGATATCTAAAGCCTGTTTTCATTAACGAATGAATCACAGAAACAACAAAGAGTCATCCTAAATGGTTTAAAGATGAGTAAACCTTTAAACAGATTGCAGTGTGCTAAATAGGACACCAAAAATGGTTCAATGTGCCAGACATAATACTCGGGGCAGACATAAATTCAATGATAAATATTTGTTCTGTGAAGAAAAGCACATCTTTGCCCTTATAACAGAAGGGAAGCATTTGCAACTCTAATTACAATTTGCGAGACAGTAAATGTTCAGATTTCACTTTAACCTTATACAAAATACAATTTCAGTCTTGTAGAATCTATTTTTTGTATCAACATTTTTATTTTTTCAAAAAATATTCCTGTAATGGCTTGACTTTTTAGTATCACACGATCTTTTAGAAATCATTCTAATATGCAGACTAAGAAACATTACTTATAATTATCAATGTTGTAAGTAGTTGTGCTACTTAAAATTTTTCTCTTTGATGAACAGAAAATTAAAAATATAGAATTTAATTGAAGTAGGCATCTTTATAGATAAAGATTTCCATTTATTTCTTAAAACAATAATAAAAAAAAAATTTAAATGTCTTTACTGTCACTTTTGATCAATTTAATGCATCCATGCTGACTACAAATATTAATCACATTTTAAAAAAATCCTACTGACCTCAAACTTTTAAATGATAGTGAAAAATTAAATAATTCATTTAAATTGTTGGAATATTTAGCCTTCAAATTTAAAATGGCCAGTGATGACATTCTTGTAACATCTGCATTCTGAAACGCAAAATGTTCCTTTATTTCACTTGGTTAGATCTGTCAAGACCAGTCACTAAATATTAAATATTATTGAAAAAATGCTAATATTGATCACAAACTGCACTTGAATCATATCATATCATACCTCTGATGAAACATCACTTGATCGAAGATCTGAAAGACAAGATCAAAGACCACATTAAAACAGAATCCATTTTTACTTAAAATTCTTTTTTTTTTTTTTCTCAGAAAGACACTTTATTTTTGCCGGTTTCAGTTCTGTGTCTTTAAATGAGACTGTTCTTGTTTCATTCATTGCAAATGCTAAATTCCTCTTCCCTTGCATTTCTAAAATCAACATAATTCCCTGTAATTCCCCAAACGGACTT
>JAHKKF010522412.1:12625-24635 GCA_019740295.1 Labeo calbasu
TACACTATGCTTGTATTGATTCATTTCATCAGTGTTTCTGTATGTGCTCTTTGTATTTCTCGTCATTTTAGCTGCAACCTGACTTGCGAGTTCGGTCAGTTCGGAGTGAACTGCGCCCAGGACTGTCCATGTCACGACAGGAACTGCAACCCAGTGTCAGGAGCCTGTAACTTATGTAAGAAACCCTTCCCATTTTTCATTTGGGAGAAGCAAATGCTATTTCTTAAGCTTTCTGTTATGTCATTTGCTATGGAGACACAGAAGAACTCCTAAAGTGTTGAGACATACTTGTGGGGTCCAACTTCAGTCATATTTTCCATGACGTTAAAAAGGGAGGGGGGGGGGGGGGCAGCTGCCCAGTTGACGCCAAGGTCAACTTAAGATTCAACCTTTTGACTCACAACGGTTTTGCGAGCACGTCGGTTAATAAAGGTGGAACGAGATGTGTTTAAATACAGCAAATGCAGCATGACACCACGTCATGATCATTATACACTTTGTATTACAGCCACCCTGATTTTTCCAGGCTAAACTGTTTGTTCAATGGTGCGCAAAAAGGTTATTTTTCCCACAAAAATGCAAAGTTTCAAACAGGACGAAAAAAACACATTAAAGTAGTTCACGTTAAAGTCTTTTGTTTTCCATTAAAATATCTTAACATGCATAAAATACATATCGCTTAACAAGAAAACTCGTTTTCAGAGTATATATCTATAATAAAATGCATTTTTGGTAGCACTTTATCTAAAGCCTTTAAATATAAAATATATAAAAGGTAGAATGTGTCATATATATATATATATATACACATATATACACACACACACTACCAGTCAAAAGTGTTTGAACAGTTTAAAAAAAAAAAAAAAAATCGTTCTGCTCACTAAGCCTGCATTTATTTGATCCAAAGTACAGCAAAAACTGTACTAATTAAAATAACTGTTTTCTGAATATATTTTAAAATGTAATTTATTTCTGTGATTTAAAAGCTGAATTTGTTGCATCATTACTCCAGTTACATGATCCTTCAGAAATCATTCTAATATTCTGAAAAAAAAAAACAAAAAAAAAAACATTATTTTGTTGAAAACAGCTGAGTAAAAAAATTTTTTCAGGTTTCTATGATGAATAGAAAGTTCAGAAGAACATCAAACTTAATATATTTTTACAAAACAAAAAAGTTTTCCAAACTATTTATATATAATCACGGAGAAAAAAAAATAATAATAATTAATCACACTTAAAATCACTCAAAACCTAATAAAAACATTTTCCTAACATTCCCAGAACATAAAATTGTCAGCTAGGATGCTGATAAAAAAAACATACATGTATTTTTGGCAGTACATTTGATTTGTGGGCTTGTCAAAGAAATTTGATTGCTTTGCGTGAGACAGACACAAAATTCAAGTCATTATTTACTACTCTTCACTTTAGGAGTGTATTTATAACGTTCATTAACTTTAATGCAGTACACTCTTTTATTCCAGAATTAAAAATAATTCGTTTTTCTTCAAAAATCTATGAGGAACTTGTTGTGCGGACAAATAAAAACACAGTTGCTATTGGTAACATGTCTGCGTAGTCCTCACTATGTAGGTCACTGCAGTAGACAGCAGCAGTTTAACATGGCGGCCCTGATGGTGTTTCCAGAGTGGTGTCTTATTTTTACGGCTGTGTTTTTTGGCTCTTTTCCTGCCTGCTCGTCGAGTTAGTGAGAGCCGAGGTTGTTTCACACAGCTGAGAGAAATACTACAGGAAGAGAGAGAGAGAGAGAGAGAGACAGTAATGAGGAAAGGTGTGGGTCAGCAGAGGTTTCACAGGGACCCGAGTGAAGGCAGTAATGATGTCACTGTGGCCGACCTCAACGAGGCCTTCCTCGAACGCAGCTGCGCTTTCAGGACGTGAGTGGATGTGCCCACACCCCACACTACACCCGGACTGAATCTACAGTACAAATCAAAGAGTCAAATAGGTTGTCATCAGTTATTATGTTTTCAGTTGGTTTTTGAGAAGCAAATGTTTACACAAGAAGTATTATGAGGGGAATAAAATGAATAGTTCACTCAAAAATGAACATTTGCTGAAACTCACCCTTAGGCCATCCAAACTGTAGAAGTTTGATTCTTCATCAGAACAGATCTGGAGAAATGTAACATTGCATCTTACTCACCAATGGATCCTCTGCAGTGAATGGGTGCCGTCAGAATCCAAACGTGATAAAAAAACACCAATCTAGCCCATCAATTAATGTCTTGTGAAGTGAAAAGCCGTGTGTCTGTAAGAAGTTTTTGTTTGTTTTGTGATAGTTGTTCATGAGTCCCTTGTTTGTCCTAAACAGTTAAACTGCCTGCTGTTTTTTTTTTTAGAAAAATCCTTCAGGTCTGAAATTCTTTGGTTTTCCAGCGTTTTATGTATTTGAGCCCTTTCCAACAATGACTGTATGATTTTGAGAGCCATCTTTTCACACTGATGACAACTGAGAGACTCATATGCAACTATTACAGAACGCTCACTGATGCTCCAGAAGGAAAAACAATGCATTAAGAGCTGGAGGGTTGAAAACTTGTTGGATTTGAAGATCAGGATAAATTGAACTTATTTCATCTTCTGAGAAACATACAAGTATCTTCTGTAGCCTCTGAAGGGCAATACTAAATGAAAAATATGACATTTAGGCAAAATAAGAAAAATGTACATATCTCAATTCTGTTCAAAAGTTTTCACCCCTGGCTCTTAATGCATTGTTTTTCCTTCTGGAGCATTAGTGAGTGTTTGAACCTTCTGTAATAGTTGCATATGAGTCCCTCAGTCGTCCTCAGTGTGAAAAGATGCATCTCAAAATCAAACAGTCATTGTTGGAAAGGATTCAAATACACAAAAATGCTGGAAAACCAAAGAATTTGTGGGATATGAAGGATTTTTCTGCGGGAAGTTTAACTATTTAGGACAAACAAGGGACTCGTGAACAAAAAAAACACAGCGTGGATCATTCAGGTAACAACACAGTATTAAGAATCTTTCTCACCCGGTTCAAAAGTTTACAAGTTGTTTATCTAGGTTTACATTAAGTTTCACTTTTGGACTTTTTTGCAGTTAATGTAAGTAGTTACATAACATGTTAGATGCATTTTTGTCTGGATCATCCAAGGCCACTAATTATTTTTGTATATATAACTGAACTAATAACTGGCCTTGGACGATCCAGACAAAAAAAAAAAAAAAATGGTGCATCCAACAGCTGAAATTCTTCATTCTCACCAGTGGCAAATTAAGCGTCTCAACATTGTCTTTGTTTATGAATGGAAGAGCCAAATGGCCACACTTTATGCTCCAGTGATAATGCCTGTTGGCAACAGATGCAAAGAAGCCACTGGCAGACATCCTGCATCTCACAGGACACAACTGCTAGCTCTTAAACTCTTGAACTGGTGTGAGAATTGGTTTATTTCTGTATGATGTTCTTTAGCAGGCAAAATTCAAAAAAATTAAAAGCAGTTTAATCTAACATAATCTAACATGAAAATGTTTGAAATTACTACACAGCTCTTGATTCTGATTGATCAGATGCTCAGCATTCTGCTGGGTACTTTTAAGGATCATTAATTTTCACGCTGTGTACTCATCAGCATTATTGCATTGAAGAGACTAAAACAGTTTATTTCTCTTTAAAACTCCTTTAAATTTGCCATGCATGCCAAATAATCTGTTTTTTGCATGAGCTGATTTGGTTAACTTCTGTATATTTTTCCTTAACAATTTAAAAGCTGTTTAATGTGAAATGTCATGTACACCCTGATAAAAAAGTAATAGATTTAAAATGCATTTATTTTACACTAAGTATAGTTAAAGTCTATTAACCCATTTACTGACACATCGCTTGAAACTTACTGATATAAAAATTATAAAAAAGTTATAATTAATCTTCATTTGGAGTACTTGTGCATGATGTACATTTCTTAATATTAAGCCTAAAATAAGTTTTAATGTCACTATTGATGAGAATGGTGATCTTTAAATAATATCAGTCTACAAATGCAACATATTTAAAGTGTACCTAAAGTATACATGCGATAGTTCCACTTAGCACAATCAAATAGACTTACGTAGGTATCTTTAGTTGGACTACTTCCACACAGTTAAAGTGCATTAAGCACAAATTAGTTGTTCCAAATTAGCAAACTTTAAATATACCAGTTTAGTATACTAAAAGTACTATTGCAGGATATTTTTTAAGTACATAAATATAAAATAAATGTATTTTTAATACATTTTAGCATATTTATTTTTCACTAGGGCAATAAATTCATTTTTGAAATTAAAACATGAACTTATTCTTAGTTTCAATTATAAATATTTAAAATTATTACACAGATTTCTAGAAAGCTTGATTTGGTCAATTGTGGCATGCTGCAAGATCTTTAAACTAGGTTATCTTCAGTATCACTGTATTATTGTTTCACCACTGAACTGTAATTAACCTAATTAACTAATTTCTTGTCTAATATTTTTATGTTTATTTTTATATAAAGTTTTCATAGTCTTACATCCTGTCCCGTGCTGACTATACATTATCCCCTATTTCAGATTCCAATTATTGAGCATCTAAGAAGGTTTCATTTGTTCTGCACACCTCATTTGATCTTTGGTCTCCTACTGCTGCCATGTTTCCACTGAACAGCCTCCATTTCTCTTGAAAAAGGCTGTTACACACGAAACAACTGAATACACATGTGAGTTCCGTGTTAAATTGCAAACTTTACACTCTCCTTCTGTCTCACTTTCTCTTTTAGATCCTAATCAGCGGATGGGAGTAATAGCTGCGGGAACACTGGTGACGTTCCTGCTGGTGGTTCTTCTCTCTCTGCTGTGCTGCTGCTTTCTCTGTAGCAACAAAAACAACCGCAAGTAAGTAGAAATCAATACTACAGTTTCACAATCCAGTTCTCAGTAAGTCCCAACCTTCTGAAGAAAAAGGTTGAAATACTTTCTCCAGTTACAGTTTAAAAGATTATTTCACTTCCAGAAAAAAAAATTCCTGATAATTTTCTCATCCCCGTGTCATCCAAAATGTTAGTCTTTCTTTCCTCAGTCGAAAAAAAAAAGGTTTTTGAGGGAAACATTCCAGGATTTTTCTCAATATAGCAGACTTCAATGGGAATCAACGGGTTGAAGGCCAAATTGCAGTTTCAATGCAGCTTCAAAGGGCTCTACACGATCTCAGTCGAGGAATAAGGGTGTTATCTAACAAGACGATCTGTCATTTTCTAAAAAAAAGAAAAAATACACATTTCTTCAAATGCTTGTTCACTATACAGAGAAAAAGCTTGGAATGTTTTCCTCAAAATCCTTCATTTCTTTTCGACTGAAGAAAGAAAGACATGAACATCTTTTGATGACATGGGGGTGAGTAAATTATCAGGATTTTTTTTATTCTGGAAATGAACTAATCGTTTAATATGCCAAGACAACTATATAAGGTTATTTATAGATTTTAGAAAAAATGTAAACATTAGTCCTCATTCATGACATTTTCACAAATATTAAGTATATTTAGTAGCAAATAGTAATTTGCACATAAGATGGACTTTCAGAACTCTCTCCGAACTTGCAAATGCTTTATAAACTTCAGATTTGATAGGTAAACATGTATATTAATGAATTCCAATCATTTGTAAATAGGACGCCTTCATTATTTTAGTAGTTTGATGTCAAAACTTGGCTAAACCAGTAACGAGTATGAGGAAGAACTACTTTGAATAAAATAGAACTTATATACTACACTTTTAAATTAAAAAAAAAAAAAAAAAGTATTGAGAGTGTAAGATATACCCCTTCCCCAATTCTCTATACTATTTTAAACTCAAACACACTCCCATTTGAAAGTTTGGGTCTTATGCTCACCACGATTGCATTTATTTGATCAAAAATACAGTAAAAATTGTACTAATTTTAACCCTTTAACTGTCACCGTCCCCCCAGGTGGGACGCCTACGTTTACTTCACTATTACAAATAAATCCTAATCTAATCATGACAATCTATACATCGTTGGAAAGGTCTAAGACTCCTAAATAGATATTTTACCATATTTTTGAGATACAAATTAGGTAGGAAAAGTAATAGATTAATATGTCAAGAGTGGAACTTAACTTGGAACTTGCCTTTTTCCCTGTCACGCAATAGAAATCATAAGAAATTATATATCAGTTCACAACTTAAAATCTCAAAATTCATCCTTTGAAAGGCATTTTAAAATCAGACTTTGCATTACCACGGAAAATGTAAATCAAAATCATATTAATCATATTTCATTCATGAATTATACAAATTTAGGTCTGGATAGTGCATTTTTATGTCTGTTTTAAAAAATGGGAGTGACAGTTAAAGGGTTAAATATTGTTATAAAATAAGTATTTTCTTTTGTAATATATTACAAAATGTAATTTATTCCTGTGATGCAAAGCTGAATTTTCAGCATCATTACTCCAGTCTTCAGTGTCACATTATCCTTCAGAAATTTAACAATATGATGATTAGCTCAAAAAAATATATATATATTGAGATTAATCACATCTTTAAAGTTTCCTCATAACACAACAGCTTTAAACATCTAGTCTAGAGTGGTTCTGCTCATGCTGTACAAACTGTGTGAACACCACCGTATTTGGTGCTGTACGACCAGATTGACAGACATATTCTGCATCGATGGTGTAAATGTGGCCTTTGAGTCTCCCTCAAATGTGCTCTGTTCTTACACCCCTGGCAAAAATCATCTTTTAACAAAGCCTGTCATCAGAATTGTTCACAGTTCGCTGAAGTGAAAGCCTCTTCTGTTCTCCGCAGTCAGTCGGGAAAACTCAAGACTCTCGTGTTCTAGAAATCACAGTCGGCTGTTTTCTTAAACTTTCCACCTTTTCTAAATGGCTGGAAAACTACAGAACGTAAGACCAACTGAGCCTAGATTTCCTCAGGTTGTCCGTAAGGCATTGAATCCCTCCATTTCTTCTTCTTCATTTGAACATCATGTCTATGCAGTTTATGCTAGAAGGCAATCGATCTACACTAACACACATCCACAATATGCAATCCATTTCTAGTCAGTGTAATGTTGGTCTAACATCACCCTTTCTCTTTCAGCCCTGACCAGGAAAACTCCACCAACAGCAAGAAGGCCAAAATAATCCTCTGCGGCGGATTCAGTCGAATCAGCACCAAACTCCCCAGAATCCCTCTGAGGAGACAGAAATTACCCAAAGTTGTTGGTATGTCTTCATTTTCCATCATCTAAAATTACATATTGTTTAGGTCATTGTGACATGACTAAACAGATCCATGCAACAGATGAAAGACGCACCTAATATGATGTGCTTGATGTTTAGTCTTCAATGGTTTAACAAAAACAGCATATTTAACAAGTATATTAGTGACATATTTTCCTCTCAGAGCTTATTTTGATACAAATCTCCTTTAACCTAAACAGACAGCGTCAGTTTTTATATGTTGGTAAGCCAAACCGCTATTTTTCTAAGAAAACTTTTCAAACCTAATTTAACGTGCAGACGGGACGCTTTCTGGTTCATCTAGATAGAGCGTAACTGATAAGCACAAGCCTCAAGTGATGTTTTTAATAGTTAAACACATTAAAAACATTTAAGGCACTGATAAAACCAATGAGTGGGCTTGCAATGTTAATGTCAAAACTTCCAAAAATGAAAATTAACCTATCATTTACTCGCCCAGGTGGTGTTCTAATAAGGAGAAATATTAAGAAATGTGAAGGGAAAGCCTCTTATAATTAGTAATAATTAGTACTTCCTTCTGAAGTATTTGGTAATACCCGAGTCATTACTAGTGGGTTACCATGCTCTTCACTTTAGAATTAATTATACATTTTGCATTATTTACATTAATTATGAAACATGTATATAGTAGTTCTTAGTAGTTGTCTGGGAGAATAAATAAAATAAAATAAATGTAAAAAAAAAAATAGTAGTTACTGATAAGCTCATAGTGAACTACCACGTTCAACTGAGTGCTATGACTTACTGATTCGTTAATCAGAGTTTCTTGTTAGCTAATAGTAGTTACTAGAATGTTAATAGTGCATTAGTCATTTGTTCCTGTGTAGTTATTCATTAATGATGGAACTGTATTCTAAAGTGTTACCATAAAAACATAACATCCCAATCCCAAAAAAAATATCTGTGTACTTTCTTCACTGAGTTATCACGGAATATCTCAAAACAAGAATTTGTCTGACGACCATCTGCTAACTTATTGTTGCTATGAACACAACAGATATATTCACCTCAGAGAAGGGAGTAGATGGATTGTATTTCGTCGCATTTTTAACAGTTTTGATTTCTCAGAATGCATGTAGGAGTGAAATGCAATGCTAATAGAGCCTCATGAACGTGCAATTGTGCACAGAAACAAACGTCAGAATTTTCAAAGAAAATAACATTCATTTTACTTTTGTTTCACACCAAACCCTATCGTATAGGGTACAATGGGGCTAAAGGCACCATGGGGTACAATGTGCCTTTGATATTATTTTCCTCTAAACCACTAGATGGCACAAAAATGTGGTGAAGCACTTTCTAAAACATTCGCTTTTCAAGATGCACGTGCAAATTTGTCCGATCCTTGACGCAATTGCGGGCTGCTTCGCAAAGTTGATTCTGTGTTAACTTGATTTTTGATGTTTTTAAAATTTTGTAGATTTAAGTAGCAAACGACAATCGCTAAAATGGATGCATATATTTTGAGACAAATGTCCTTTTTATGAAAAGCACCCATGCTGTTGGGGCTAAAAAAAAAAAACACAATAATTAACACATGAATTAATAGATGGCTGACTTTTCCATTTGTTGACATGGCATGGTTAGATTTAGATGGTAAATATCATATATTATGTTGGGTGTCCATCTTAGAGATAATCACCATGTTTAGAATTAAACCATCATATTTAAAAACTAAATAATAATAAGATATAATTTGTTGTTACAACTGTACATCTATATTAAATTATTATGGAATTTCCTTCAATGCTTTCAGAATGATTTTTCTTCTATATTTTAAAAAATGTTTTCTATATTAAAAAACTTTGACAATATATTTATTAAACAAAAATGAATTGTTTTATTTTTCAAAATAAGCAGAAAATAGTACAAACTTTGCTAAAGTTATTGTGTTGAACAAGTATTTACTTAGACATTAAAAAAACAACAACAACAACAACATTATTTTAGCTAAATTATTTGTATCAATACTGTGAGCCTTTTGCCCTGTGTGTGGGGTAAAAGGCCTCTCTTGCCACCTCATACATTTGTAGGATTTTAAATCAAAATAAATGACTTGTATGATTTATTGTCATACAAAATCTGTTGCTCCATAAATGTTCAATACAAACGTATATATTTTTTCTGCAATTATACATTTTAGGTGTGCCTTTAGCCCTCTTGTACACTACCTCCAGGCCATTCGGGAATAAATGACACATGTCACATTGGGCCAATCTGTGATACTTTTGCATTTTTTTTTTTAAAGCTTTATCCTGGTCACTATTCACTCCAATTATATAGACAAGTGAGAGCAGGACATTTCTTTAAATTTCTCCCATGGTATGAAAAAAAAAAAAGGGCATACGCCAAAAGAACACCAGCAGTTTTTTTATAACTTAACTGTAAATTATGGATGAACTATCCTTTTAATCATCCTCACGAAAAGAAGGTATTTTGAAAAATGGCGGGAACCAAACAACACTGGACCCCGCTGACTTCCATTGTGTGGGCAAAAATAAACTGGGACATTTTTCAAAATATCTTTCTTTTTTATGTTCCACCCTATGAGGATGAGTAAATTGTGAAACAGCTTTCATTTTTGGTACTTTACGTAAATCATTTCCTTTGTGGTGCTTTCAGATCAACTTCTGGCTCAACTATTGGCATGAGTTTGGGGCAGGGCTCTCCGTTTATCTCACCATTGGCAGACGGGGGGGTTTTGGGAACCTGTTTGGAAGGAATCATAATTTAATCAATTCCCTTTTGTGCTGCTACTGGTTAAGAGCTTCAGTCAGATTGAAAAGCGCTCTGCGTTGACCTAAACAAAGTCTTTAGGGTTTCATCTGAATGGAATGCTTTGGGTGCACGTTTTATTTCCCTTGGCTCCCTGTGAAGCCTCGAGTCCTTATTAATCTGTACCCAAACAGACATTCGTTTTCTTATTCCCTGCATTTCTCCCCTCATTTCCCTATTTCTTGTTAAAACAGACGGCTGGGAGCTGACTGTTCCCCAATCAAAGACTCCTCTGTTTTTGCCAGGATGGAACCCCTGTGTAGAGTTCTTGTGGTTGGGGAACTGTATTGGCTGCGGCTGCCAGGAGAGAATATTAAAGTGGCCATGAAAGCATATTATACTTTTCATGGCAGTTTGTTTGTGATATTCATTTTGGGCATTGGTCTGAGAGACCAAATCGTAAAGGCATGGCATACTTAAGTTAGCACGGCCGAACACTAAATAAAGTGAACTGTTTTTTTTATATATAGAAAAATGTGGGTTAGTTTTGCTGTGGAGTTTTACAGCTGTTTTGCTTTAGCATGCATAAATAAAAGAGGTCAAATAACTACACCAACTCACATCGAATAAACCGAGCTTTCCACATCTGAATGATTCACTTTTAAGGGAAAGCTGACACAAAAATAAAAGCTCTGTCATCATTTACTCATCCTCAACCTGTGGAAAACAACAGACAATTTTAACTAAATGCAGAAGCTGCTCTTTTTCATACCGGGGATGTCAAGTTCCCAAAACAACAAAAAAAGGACCATCAAATTTTCCCTCGAACTCATGCATTTCTATTTCAAGTTTTCTGAAGTCATACATCGATATTGTTGGGAACAAACCATTATTTAACTCAAATACTTAAATGTCTTTTACACTTCAAAAGTCAAAAGTTTACATACACCTTGCAGAATCTGCAAAAATAAGATGGATCATACAAAATGCATGTTATTTTTTTTTTTATTTAGTACTGACCTGAATAAGATATTTCACATAAAAAAACATGAATTTATAAAAATGACTCTATTCAAAAGTATACATACACTTGATTCTTAATACAGTGTTGTTACCTGAATGATCCACAGCTGTGTTTTTTTTTTCTTTTTCTCAGTGATAATTGTTAACGCAATTAATAATTGTTAATTGTCCTGCTGCCCCTGATATTACTATTACTGAAGGTTCAAATGCTCACTAATGCTTCAGGAGGAGACACTTTGCATTAAGAGCCAGGGGGTGAAAACTTTTGAACAGAAGGAAGTTGTGTGCATTTTTCTTATTTTGCCTAAATAACATCTTCATTTGCATTTAGTACTGCCCTTCAGAAGCTACAGAAGATGCTTGCATGTTTTCCAGAAGACAAAATAAGTTCAATTTACCCATATCTTCAAAATCAAAAAGTTTTCACCCCATCATTTAGGAAACAACACAGTATTAAGTATCAAGTGTATGCAAACTTTTGAACGGGGTCATTTTTATAAATTCACCTGTTGTGGAATTTTAAAACGTCTATTATATGAAATATCTTACTCAGGTCAGAACTAAATAAAAAAACTGCATTAAATAATAATAATAATAATAATAAAGTGCCATTTAACAAAAGACAGTCTGTTCTAAAGCAAAACATTTCACAAAAAGAAGCTTGTTAGGTTTTATATGATAAAACAATAGATAACCTGTTTAAGGTATTTAGGCAGTAAAATACAGTGGGTATGGAAAGTATTCAGACCCCCTTAAATTTTTCAGTCTGTGTTATATTGCAGCCATTTGCTAAAATCATTTACGTTCATTTTTTTTTCCCTCATTAATGTACACACAGCACCCCATATTGACAGAAAAACACAGAATTTTTGACATTTTTGCAGATTTATTAAAAAGGAAAAACTGAAATATCACATGGTCCTAAGTATTCAGACCCTTTGCTCAGTATTTAGTAGAAGCACCCTTTTG
>JAHKKF010522413.1:14195-29219 GCA_019740295.1 Labeo calbasu
GCGCTCAGCTGCAGTGTTGCCAGTCCGCGGTTTTCCAGCGGAATTAGGCTACTTTAACACTGTTGCGGCGGGTTGTTTTAGATATCCGCGGGTAGAATCGACCCTAATAATGTCATATTTGGTGCCTGAAATGCGAATTTACCAGAGGAACCCCGACAAAAACGTGTATTTTATCCCCCAGAACGCGATTTTTAACGGGGGACACCCCCTCGAAACACCATTAGGCAAGTTTTGAGTAACAATTGGGCGGGTTTTGTTGTGAAAACCTGTCAGCCCCGCTCAGCTGTGAACTCATCATAGGTACGTCGCAATGGCAATGCACCGACGTTAGAGTTTATCCGAGGATAGTGTAAGATGGATTCAACAGATCACACGCACCTGTAGCGCTTCTGTGAACGGAGAAACAGAATAAAACTATAGGCTTACATAAAAAGGAATATATAGACATATACACGAAATATTCCAATTAAATCATTGACATTAACAAAACGAAAGAAAAAAGTTTCGGTTTATTGTGACGCGATCCAAAGTTCACGGAAAGGAAAACGGGACGTTATACATCTGTATAACGTCTGTCTGTATAACCCAAGGGCCTAAATGTCATCTAACAGTAGGGGGGACAATAAACATAAAATTTCTCAAGAGCAATTTTTGAAGGGGAAACAAATAATACAGCCAAAACTGTACTTGTAAGGATAGATGTGTGTACACAGCTTGTGTACATAGCATAGAGACTGTGTTTAAATATGAGTTCGGTTCATAGGTTCATAGGTTCACAAGGCGATCGTATTATACACATAGTATTTTAGGTTTCGTCTGGGACTTATTTACAGGTAGATATTCAACCGCAGCAAGCCTACTGATCTGCCACTTATCATATTGAGAAAAATCCAACACATCGGTAGGTCTACAATATTAGCCTAATCACTTTACAGACAGGCTTATCGCCGTGTTAGTTGTAGTGGGTGACAAGCTATGGTATTAAACAAACTAAGCTTGGTTATTTTATAATCGCTCATAGAAAAATAAATCAGATATCATCTCTTTTTTTGTCATGACTAATTTATTAATGATCCTGCATCTGTATTAAAAAGAAAGAATCACTTCACCTTATGTTTAAAGTGAATAAAATAGCCTTGACAGCCTAAATTACTTACACATAACTCTTCAAAAACTTTCCTCTCTCTCCCACAGGACTTGTTTATGTACTGGTAGGGGGAAAGCAGTGGACCAAACCACTGTTAGGCAAAGGAGGGGGACTCAAAAGATTTTTGAACTTAAAACGCGTTTTGCGTTTATTGTTTTACTACTTACACAATATTTTTACGTATATTATGTACAACACACAGAGTCGCTCCTAATGATATTTTTAGGGGGGACAACCCTCAAATGCGGGGGTTTTGTCCCCCCATGATTTAGGCCTAACCAACCAGCATTGGTATGACCATCGCGCCGGCGACTCACACGCACAGACACAACATGTTTTTGCCACATTGCAGCCTGTTTATTAGCAAAATAAAATACAAGTAAATTAACATATTAAAAGTTACACTGCTGCTTTGTACAATCTGCTGCGTTCAGCGTGACCACCACCTCACTGTGCTGATATAGCTGATGTGAAGGATGATGTTTTACGTCGATGCAGGCCTATTACAAATAATATTAGCGTCCAGATACGTCACGAATATGGAAACATGTGGATTCGTGCCGAATGAGAGAGGTAGGCATCAACTTAATTTGTTTTTGGATTGACGTTTTTATAGCCTAAACGCATAGCCTTAACTTTAGAGTTGTGGAGAGAAGGAAACTAATAACTGTGTTTATAATGTTTGTAAACATTTTTCTTCACCGGTATTTTTGCCTAATGTTACATTATTTTTGAATGTAAAAATGCGACGTGAGCCTACGCGATTTTTGTTTTTTCCCTTTCAAAACGCAACCAGTAGCGGTAGAACAATGCAGCAAACGATGCAGCAAACATTTTTTTTTTCATTTGTTTAGTAGCCTACATTTGGCCAAAATCTAGAAAAGATGACGCTGTATTGACTGCGACTAAAGTGCAGTGGGTTAAGATACAAGATCACTATTTTTTTAGTAAAGAAAACGCTGTACTTTATTATTATTATTATTATTATTATTATTATTATTAATGTAGGCAAAGACATTTAAAAAAAAATAACGTTATTAACCGGTATTTTTTCTACCCGGTTTCGGAACGGTAATAATTCAGAGGAACGCAGAAACAGAACCGTTAAAATATCGATTCTGCTCGGAGTGAACCGTTTTAATTTTTTTCGTTTCAAGCCCTGCCTGTCATATGACTTCTTAAGCTTTTTAAGGATGTGTATATATAATGTATTGGACTTTTATCATGTCATGCTAAATGACCATTAATAATTTGAGTACTTTGAAGTTAAACCTTGGCCACCGGCCTCTGCTAGCGTGTGTGTGGGCATGCGTGTGCTTATTTGTATAATTTTCATTGTGTGCGGTATTTGTGATTGCACGTCTGGTATGTCTGCGAGTGAGCGAGCGCACATGTGCATCTCAGTAATGACCTAAACCGTTTGATCTGATGTATCTGTGCTCCTTGCTGTTGGACTCATTACTATCAATAGTGATGAGATCATCTGACTCGCCTCGGCATAATTTGTACGCGCGATTCATCTTCCACACCCACTGTCACGGCTCTGTTTCTCTTCCTGAGCAAATGTCCTCTGATAGAACTAACGATAATGTCCTATGACCGCCATTTAGGCTATCAGTAGAGGAGGGGCTGTCGTCCGAGCGGTGGTTGGAGTTATTAGCGTGTTGGTGGTCCTCATAAGTGTGCGTGAGTTTGCCGGGTGAGGAAATGGAGACAGAATCAGAGAGAGAGCTCTGTGATCCGTTTCTGATGAGGCACATCTGGTTGAGGTGAGAACATCTCTTGTGTCACAATCCACGGTTTGATTGCAGCCAATTAGATGGCTAAATGAAAGCCCCTGCAGTTGCTCCAGTTTTTTGCTGTTTGCATAATAACAAAGAATTAGCAGAACAAAAACATGGCACAAGTGCTCGTTTCTCCACAGCCACAAGCCCACAGTCCTGATGGAGGGTTAAACATTTACTGTAACACCAATCAAATGTACATTCACACACCAGTTGAGGTCTTTATCATTGTGTAATTCATCATTCTGCCTAATTTTGTACGATTAACACTGTCTGTCTCCATTAAAGCTGACAGCCAACCTTTTTTGTCAGACCTCCAGTGCTTGTTTAGGCAAGTATCAAACTTTAACGCGTAACTAATCTCTCAGTTGCTACTAAAATTAATGATACCTTAAATCCCGTGGATTTGTTAAGGTCGGATGTGCTGTTACTTTTGTAATTGATCCAGTAGACAATAAAGTGAGTGGAAATTCCTTGGACTTAAACTACCATTCAAACGTTCGGGGTTAATCAGAAATTTTCTTTTTCGTTCAACAAAGCTGCATTTTTTGTAATATCTTTTAAAATGTAATTTATTCCTGTGATGCAAAGCTGAATTTTCAGCATCATTACTCCAGTCTGCAGAGTCACATGAACCTTCAGAAATCATTCTAATGTACTGATTTGGTGCTCAAAAAGAAAGAAAGAAGAAAGAAATATTATTATTACTGTTGAAAACAGTTGTGCTGCTTAATATGTTTGTAGAAACTATCAAAAAAGCATTTATAAAAATTATTCAAATTAAAAATTTACTGAACTTTTGATTAATTTATGTGTTTGTGCTGAATAAAATTAGTAATTTATTACCAAAACAAAAAAAAAACATAATCATACTGATCCCAACCTTTATGTATTTTTTCAAATAAACAATTAAATGAATAAAGAATAAAATAAAAAAGTTCTGATGTGCGGTTAGTATGAATTTTTAATGTCTCTTTTGTTCAACAAGGCTCTGTTTATTTGATTACAAATACAGTAAAAACAGCAATATTGAAAAAAAGTATTATATTTTAAGATAAACTATTTTTCTTTTAATATCTTTTAAAATGTAATCTATTTCTGTAATGCAATCTGAATTTTCAGCATCATTCCAGTCTTCAGTGTCACATGATTCTTCAGAAATCATTTTAATATGCTGATCCGATTGCTCAAGTAATAAAAAAATATTATTGTTGAAAATAGTTTTGCTGCTTAATATTTTTGTGGAAACTGTCAAAAAAAAGAAAAACAACCCAGCTTTTATTTGAAACATAAATATTCTATATTCAATTATAAATTCACTGAACTTTCGATTAATTTATGTTTTCTTGCTGAATAAAAATAGTAATTATTACAAAAAAACAATCATACTAATCCCATCCTTTATGTATTTGTCAAAAACAAAGCTCTAATATGCGGTTAGTATGAATTTTTAATGTCTCTTTCGTTCAACAAAGCTCCGTTTATTTTTTTTTAAAATACAGTACAGTAATTTTTATTTTAATATCTTTTAAAATGCAATTCATTTCTGTAATCAAAGCTAAATTTTCAACATCATTACTCCAGTCTTTAGAGTCACATGATCCTTCAGAAATCATTCTAATATGCTAATTTGGTGCTCAAAAACATTTAAGAATATATATATATGAAGAGTTCAGATGCAAAGAAAAGCCTCTAAATCCATCTGATGTATTTCTTTAAAATTAGCATTTCTTTCTGGCTACTTTGTATAGGTTTCTATGTAAGTACTGGTACTTCTGATTGGGCTGAGGCTGGAATTTAGCGAGTTAGTGAAATAGAAGTATTCAATGGACGCATACTGTGTGTCAGGAGCATTTACTCAGTATCATTATCTCATATTTGACCGAGATGGCTTTTTATATATATATATATATATATATATATATATATATATATATATGTATATATATAAAATATATTATTATTATATTATTTATAAAAAAGCATTTAATTAAAACAGAAATATTTTATAAAATTATACATTTACTGAACTTGACATTTGATTAATTTAAATGTGTTCTTGCTGAATAAAAATATTACTTTCTTAAAAAATAATAATTATACTGACAACCTTGAAGCATATATCAAAAAATAAAATAAAAAAATATTATTTGAATGAGTGGTATGAAATGGAATTGCAAAGAATGTTTTTAACAGGTTTTCCCAGACAGACACTGGAAAAATGTTCTGATGGAAATGGTTAGGGTCTTTTTTATATACTTCTACAATTTAGGCTCACAAAATTACACCCTTCGGTTTTAACAGGGGGGATGGTAGTCTTGATATTCTTAATGTCATGTGTTGTTGCCTTTCGCACAAATCGGCTTGCTTTGCATTTAGGTAAAACAGCTCAGCTTTAGTTCAATTGCATAAACATGTCATTTGTTTGTGTGTTTTTGCATAGTTCAAAAGTGATTCAAGATGTTCTCCTTTACAAAATGGCTGCTGCTAATGTACACTGCAAACCACATTTGTGAATTGCTGGGATTATCAAGAACAACTCAAGTTCTTCTTATGATTTTGAGATCTGTGCTTAGCTACAATTTCACGCTCACGGTTGGATGATTGTTAGAAATGTTCACTTAAAGGGGAATCCCAGTTTCTGTTCAGTCTGAAGATCTTCTTTTACACTTGGTTGCGTTTAAATAGATTTAATGACAATTGCTTAAGTCATCTTTACAACCAAAGATTAATACAACAAATACAAAACTAAGCTCATATTGACATCATATTTAATGTTACTCATAATGGCTAGTTGAAAACCTACCAAAAACAACAAAAGAAACCTTTTTGATCATCTATTAGAATTTCCCTGACCTTCAGTTGACATTTATGTTACATATTCATTTCATAGTGATATATATTTCTAATATGGAGCTTTTGCTATTAAGGGAGGTGAATGTGCAGGTAATAAATTTCAGTCATTACGTGAAATCTTGTCTGTAGTGTGGATCTAATGACTCAAGCTATTCCAACAGAATATATCTGCTCCAGACACATTTGTCAAATAGTTAGCACAGTATGTGAGTCAGAGTTGAAGCAAAGTATTTAGGGGGTCTTCCTTAAAGCGGATTTGGGAAATGCAGACACTGAGTTAAATACACTTTGAAGTCATTAACTTAACCTTCAGACATCTCACTCCTGACGTCACAAGATGAGGGGGAGACACTAGCAATATTCTGGAGTTTCAGACAATTCATTTAGACAAGGAGAAAACCTGTAAGGCAGCAACGCTTTGCCAGAGGGGCGAAGAGAATTAAAAATGACCCAGCAGCTTAGTTACAGAAAAACTACCCAGCACCTGGGTAAAAAAATATTAAAAACAGCCCAAAAAATGACCCAGCAGGCTGAACCCAGCGTTTGGGTTTAAAAAAATAATTCAGCATTTTTTAGAGTGCAGAAAAACTACCCAGCACCTTGATAAAAATATTAAAAACAACCCTATAAAATGACCCAACAAGCTGAACCCAGCATTTTTAGAGTGTAGCATCTTTATGACTTTATGAGTGATTCTGCATAAAGAATCAATTAAATATTTAGAACAAAGATGTAATATGACAAGTTGCATTTGCACAGTAAACCTGCACAGGTGAAGTTGAACTACGTTACAGTCTCTACACTCAAAAAATTGCTGGGTTAAAAACAACCTTGCTTTGACCCAGCAGTTGGGTTAAATGTTTAACCCAACCTTCTGGGTAGTTGTAATTTACTCACCCATTGTTTGAAAAAAATACTATATGGCTGTCTTAAAATGAACCCAAAATAGGTTGTAAATTAAAAATCAGAGACAAAATTACTAGAGCAATGCCTCAATAATGTTTATTATTTCATTATTTTTCTTTAAAACTATAAATCTTCATTTATTGAACATGTTAATACATATTAATTTCTAACCTATTTTGGGTTCATTTAAGCAAGAAATATAGTATTTTTTTTTAGCAGTAGTTGAGTTAAAGGTTGGGTTAAACATTTAATCTAACTACTGGGTCAAAACTACCCAATTGCTGGGTTTGTCCATATTTTACCCAGCGCTGGGTTGTTTTTAACCTGGCATGTTTAAAAGTGTAATAAGTTCTTGTTTAAAAATGCTTGCATAAATATTAAATGTTAGCTTGGAAATGCTTACATTTTTGTTTCAAATTTTGGTTTTACAAAATTAATAAATATGATAAGACATCTAATAAATTAAATGGACTTTTTGCCAAAAGACAAAAACTATGACAAAAAAACTAAGTGAGTTAGAGAATTATAGTGGATAGAGGTGGGTATGTTAGATTAAATGTTGCTCTCTGTTCATTTATGCTCATAGTTATCATAAGCACAAGTGCCTCCACTTGAACAAACATTTGACAGTGGTTATGTAGATATAGTCGCTGAGAACTTTTTTTCATTGCACCATACAAAAAAGGACATGTGAGATAGTAAAGTGACAGCATGAGTCAGGATCTCACCTCATGTGGGCACCAGGTGAGAACAAGACAAGTTCATTCAAACTTTTCTTCCTTTAACACCCACTCTGTGTAGACAAACTCTGATCCCAGACCAGCTTTCCATTACAAAATTCTTATCTAGCTATCATAGAAAACTGATCTTAGATCTGTACTAAATCCTAACCACCTCAAAACCTTCACTGTCCATGTATGCTCTCCATCAGTAGGTGTCAGTTCCTATACACCTAATGGTAAGAGCGTGACTCACGCTGACGTTCGACTGCCACTGGTGTAAAGGGTTCATTTCACTTTTGACAGTTGGTCATCTTTGATTAATAAGCTGAATGTGACAAGACCACATTTTTTTTCCCTGTCATGACCTATGATCATTTCGAAGCGCATACAAACCTGAAATAATTAGTGAACTTTTCTATTCTTTACCATGGCAGAACCTAGAAAGATACGTTAAAAACCTGTTAGTGTAAAATGATACAAAATAAAATAAAATAAAACACCAGAACTGAAGTTTTGAAGAGAGAGAGAGTGACTAGCATAATCTGATTAAAGTACAAATGACTCTTTACCATGACAAATGGTTCTGGACAAACCAAAAACATACAGCACAATCAGTGTAATCCAACTTAGTGATTGAATGACTCTTACGAACCAATTCTCTGAATCAAAAACATACCGAACAGCCATTACAGTCTGACGCCCAAACTAATGACTCTTACGAGTCGGATCTTTGAATTATAAACATACAGAACTAAAGATTCACTAAAAGGTTCCGTTATTTTTAGTGAATCTGCCTCCCGAACGAATGACTCTTAGGATGAGTTGGATCTTTGAATTATAAACATAATGAACAACTAGTGTAGTTTGCCTCTCGAACAAATGACTCTTTGACTCTTTGGATCTTTGAATACAGGACAACCAATGTAGTTAGACTCTCGAACAAATGACTCTTATGAACATGTTCTTTGAATCAAAAACATACTGAACAACCAGTGGAGTTCAATTCTTGAACAAATGACTCTAATGAACTGGTTCTTTGAAACAAAAACATACTGAACAACCAGTGTAGTCTGACTCCTGAACAAATGGCTCTTTGACTCTTTGAATTATAAACATACAGGACAACCAATGTAGTTTGACTCTCGAACAAATGACTCTTATGAACAGGTTCTTCTAATCAAAAATTTACTGAACAACCAGTGTAGTCTGACCTCAGAACAAATGACTCAAGTAGGTTCCTTTTGGTGAATCAAACACATAGCTACAAATTACTCTTATGAGGCGGTTATTTTTAGTGAATCAAAAACATTTAAAAACCAGTGTAGTCTGACTCCTAAACGAATGACTCTTATGAGTCGGTTCTTTGAATCATAAACAAACAAATGACTCCTATGAACAGGTTCTTTAAATCAAAAAACAAGCCAAGTGTAGTCTGACTCCCTAATCAATTACTTAAATTGGTTCCTTTTGGTGAATCTAGCACATAGCTACAGTTCGTCTCTAAAAAATGGTGTAAACATACCTTTTGCTACAAATGGCTCTTATGAGATGGTTATTTTTAGTGAATCAACAAAAAATACTGAAAAACCAGTGTAGTCTGACTCCCGCACAAATGATTTGTATGAGTCAGTTCTGTGAATTATAAACATACTGAACAACCAGTGTAGTTCGACTCTCAAACAAATGACTCTTATGAACAGGTTCTTTGATTCAAAAACATACAAAACAACCAGTGTAGTCTGACTCCCGAACAAATGACTTAAGCTGGTTCCTTTTAGTAAATCAAACACATAGCTACAGTTTATAACCAACTACACAACAACCATTGACGTTTTATAACAACATAGGCCTGCAGAAGCTGAATACCAGCTTCTGAATAGGATCCAAATTCAGTCGAAAGCCAGCGGAGTTGGCCATTCAACTGATCACATCTCAAGTCATTCATCACACACTCTATCTGATTCATTCTCCAAGTCTTTCTTCATCCAATCAGACTGTTTCTTTCCTCTCCCACGCTATTTCATCCAATCCAACTTCATCAGCCTGCGGCCTAATTCACAATTCCATTCATTAGAGCAGCAAAGTAGATAGAAGAGTTTGAGACACAGAAATAGAAAGATAATATCTGACATTCTGACATTATCATTATCTGCCCAGAAAATCTTCATCTTTGAAAAGGAGGCGGGGTGTAGAGCGAGCGAGAGAGGAGTCATTCTTAATGTCCTGTCTGCAGCCCAAGTTAGTTTCTCTGCGTATGTGTGGATTTATCCAGACCTGTTCCATTACTCCCTGTTAGTTATTAATGACCACCCTCCATAATCACCATGGCGACAGCACTAACAACCAAAAAGTAGATGAAAAACTAAACCAGGGTCTCAAGAAAGCTCTTTCTTTAAACACTTCTAAGAATGTGTTATTAAGTCAAACCCATAAACTTTCATACCGTAACCTTTAACTTTCACATCAACCCTCTCACCCCGACCGGAAAAGATAAAAGCTAAAATTTAGGAATGCTTCGATCAAACTCGATGTTGGCGTTTGTTGCCAGCAGGGACTGAAGAAGGTGGAGTGAAATCATCCTCTATATTTATAGCAGCTATAAAAACCCATAACCCTTTGGTAACAAATGTAAGCATGTAACTCATCCCATTTTATATGCAAGTTTGTCAGTTTTATAAACATGAATCGTAATGAAACTCAAACTGACCGGCTGAGATTTGTCATTGTTTTTTCTAAGTCATCAAAATTATGATTTTCACCTGTCGGACACTAGAACAGCAAATAAATGAATATATGAATGAATAATTATCTTATACACTACCCATCACAAGTTTGGACGTTTTTTAACGATGACACCCTACAATGACAAATCCATTCACTCCATCCATTTTTTTTGAATCCCCAAAAAACCTAAACAGTCTCAATTATCAAGCTGTTTTGATTTTCTAAGCAGTATGATGTCATACTGCTCAAGCCCCACCCACGACCACTGACGGACTGTCTCGTATTAGCATATTTTTTTCACCCTCAGCCAGTTGTATGCTGTCTGCCTTTTTTTCCGTGCTTGAGCAGATGTAGCAACAGCAATGTCTCGTAAGCATTGCAGGTGTATGGTAGTTGGATGTAAAAGAGAGCATAAGGGCGATTTCACACCACAAATGTGACACTGTATAAACACTTCCAGTGTGAATACTCTAGTGATTCACTGCAGCTGCAGTGACGATAAAGTTAGGTTGACGCGAAGCTCAAGCTTACGGTGTGAAACAGGCTGACATCGGAGCTACTGAAAAAGTAGTGGATTAGTTTTGTTTTTGATGGTAACATGCTACCGAATATACAAAAAAACAGAAGAGAGAGGTAGTCAGTATCATTAAAAGAGACATGCACCAAAATGCGTTGCTGTGAACAGAGCTGTTTTGACAAGGTTTACACGACCATTGAGGAATTTTAATGGGGTCAAATGATGTTGCTAAAAGAACATTATTTTGTGTATTTGGTGTATTGCAATGAGTTTATGCATTTTAAGGTTAAAAAAACACATTATTTTCCATATACTGTACATTATTGTTGCTCCTCTTTGCCCCGCCTTTCTAAAGCATGTCGATTTTTATAAAGCTTATCAGTCTGAAATGCACGGTGTGCTCTGATTAGCCAGCTATCCAACTCACTGTGATTGGCCGAATACCTCAAGTGTGTGATGTAAATGTTATGCCCCTTACCATGTTGTGATGCCATGTCCTGGCGTGACGAGACCGAAATAATAAAACCCATTATAAATGAGGCATTTGTTGCATCCAGTGGGGACATAATTACTGATTATAATGACTTACACTGTCTTTTTACGCGTTTCGTTGCGTTGTGCCACGTAAACATAAAACCATGTCTGCAATTGTGATCGTAGAAACAACAAACAACCAGCACTACTCTACACTGCTCAAAACTCGTGTTTGAATAGTCAGTAGCAAATTCTTTAAATATGAAAACGTATTTACAGGCTGTGAGTCAGAAGTGCCAGACTGTCCATGCCAAGCTGGAATTGCCTCACTTTATAGACACAGCCGGCATTGTAAGCTACTCTCCCAGTTTCAGGAAACACTTCGGTAAAATGTGCTGCACATACTGGAATATTTGTGTTGCACTCGCCAGGTAGTATTACCAGTAGGAAGCACATCATCTCTGGAATAATACGTTTTCAATTAATTAATGTGACAAATATGTTTCTGTTGTTTTCGATTAGGTGTATTCAGTACATAATCTGTCCGGCAAGGACTGAAGGTGGGGGGGAGTGAATAACCAGTGCTCTCTCCACCCTCAATACCATGACTGAGGTGAGTCCCTTGAGCAAACCCCCAACTGCTCCCCGGGCACCGCAGCAATAGCAATATGACTGCCCACCATACTCACCATTCTTGGCCTCAAGTCACGTCCTTTCCTGTAAACTTCAAATTCTGAAGTGCCAAGAGCAAAGCAAGTGTCTCATTTTCGATAGTTCAATAGATAATTTGATACTTGTTAAACTTTTTAGAAAAATAACAAATAGGATGGTTAACTCCATTTGCGTCTTCCTGAAGAAGCACGGCTCCCACCCCACATGCACCCGCATCGAGTTCCAGCTTAAACCGCAATGTGGGGTTCGGGGCAGACAGTACCAGAGCACTACACAAAAGGGATTTAATACTCTCAAAAGCCTGTTGGCTCTCTGATGACCACACAAAAGCTCTTGAAGGACTAAGCAAGTCTGTCAAAGGGCAGGAAACAGTGGAATTTTTTTTACAAAATAGCCTGTGATTCCAAGAAACCACCTCAACTCACGTCGGGTGGTAGGCGCTGGAAACTAAAATCTTAGATTCCACTGGCTGAACCTGCTCCTGACCTACCTGTTTCCCCAAATAGGTAACAGTAGCCTTACCAATCTTACACTTTGCAAGATTTAATGTTAACAATGCCTTCTCAAGATGCTCAAATACTGTTCTAAGCAAGTGTAAATGGTCAGCCCAACTCTCTGAGTACACAGCTAGGTCATCCAAATACGCACTACAATTAGAAAGTCCCGCTAGTACAGCATTTACCAAACGCTGGAACGTTGACGCCACGTTGCGTAAACCGAAGGCCATCATCCTGTATTGCAGGAGTGAATCAGGTGTTACAAAAGTGGATATCTCGGAAGCTCGGGGGGTTAGAGGCACCTGCCAGTATTCCTTAAGAAGATTCAGTTTACTAACAAACTGGCCCGAGCCCCGATTGTCGATACAATCATCTATTCATGGCAAGGGAAAACAATCTGGTACAGTGACCGCATTGATCTTCCGGTAGTCCGTGCAAAGACAGCAAGATCCATCAGATTTTGGGACAAGGAGGCACGGTGAACTCCATGGACTGCTGCTAGGTTCAGCAAGACCGTCACTTACTAAATACTCAACTTCATCTTTCATCAAAGCCTTCTTAGTTCACCCTGTATGGATGCTGCTTAATTGAAGATGCATCCTTCACATTAATATCATGATACAACACCCTAGTCTGCGTAGTCATGAACAAGTGCAATTATATCTCGTTTCGTTCAAGTTCGTATCTTCTTTCGATCCCGGCGTAACCGGGGAGAATGGCTCAAAGGGAGGCAAAACTGCCCTGGCATCAACCTCCGCTTGTGCCTCAGCAAATTTCGTCCCTTCCTCCTCAGCCTCCATATCCTCGTCAGATTGCGCACTACCTAATTTAATCTGCCTCCCTCTCCATCTCTGGCAAAACCAGAACATTAATTTCCACTAATCGATCTAATAAATGTTGTTTTATTTCTTTCTTTAATGCCTGTTGTCTAACAGAAACTCGGAAGTGGTCTGCTATAGCAATTAAATCATCTTTCCTACATTTCTCAAACACTTGAAATGACGGGTTCTCAATAAAGCTTTTTGCGTGCAAAGTCATAATTACGTTTACAAGCAAACAACAAACAGCCAACCCACAAGAAAGCTTCCACATAATCCCGAAGCTCCTTCCTATTAATGCACTGTGCTTTAGCAGTTTGAACCAGCAACTACAACATCTCCAGGGATTACAGATTCCCTCCCTTTCCTTTAGAGAGAGATCCCGGACGAGCCCCCACAATTTATGTTACGTCTTCTGGGCCGTTAGGGGTATGAGAGACGTTTTAACATAATGTAAATTAACCCAGATCTCGTTTAACCCTGGTAGAGGTTGCTAGATGCCAGTCCAAATAACCACAAAAACAAGAGGATTCCAATGCAAAGATGGTGCATTTATTCACAAATAACAAATGTAAAATCGTAAACAATCAATCTGGGCAGAAATACAAAGTATGAAAAGTGGCGTAGACGTGGTGGCGTGTTTGAATGAGCCGTTTTAAGAAGGCGTGGCCTAATCTTAACTTTTATAAAGTTAAGTTAAATATCTATCTGGGTTTGAGACTTTAATCTTTGCAACTTTACAGATCTTATATATGCACAAACAGCTTGTAACACTCCACAGACAAAGGAAAACATGAAATCGCAAAAAGTATTTTGCAGACATTTCATGATGACCCTAAAGAATCATACCAAGTGGTGTAAAATGGGCATCTTAGGGAGCCTAAGGCCCTGTTTACACTAGTTTTTAAAATGAAAGCGATCCTCGTCCACACTGGCATTTTCACTGCGTTTCAGAAATGATCTCTGTCCACACTACACTACCGAAAACGCATGTCACATGACCATTCATGCAGGTACAACAATAAGCATGATGTAATTGTTTACACGGCTGTGAAGGATACAGTGAGCGAATGTCGGCAGCCACGGCATCGTTTCCATTTTGGTCCATTTACACTGAAACACAACCCCGGAGTTTCCGAGGGTCGAAAACGCTGGGATTTTGGGATTGATAACCGCATTTACTTACAGGTGTGAGTCTTGAAATGTCCCGTTCACACAGCGGCTTACAGAAGCGTTTCGAAAACTGTCCCGAATGTGCAATGGGAGTCAAGCCCATATTCCTTACAAGTAACCATCGCAACAGTGACCAAAGTAATATCAAAGAAGGCGACGTCCATAAAACTGAAAGGTTTATCACTTCTTTAGCACGACAAGAGTGCAATCGAGCTGCGAGTTTATTCATCAAACCTTTATTAACCAACAGCAGCTTTTATATTTGGGTGAAGAGCGTCGCACACAACACAAAACTGAAACGGCTCCAGTGGGGACTGGAGATAAAACTTTCAGATGTTTGTGCGCCAGAGCGGCTCTTTCACACTAAATGACGTGACGGACAACTAGTTGTCCAGCCCTGTTCAGTTCACACAGCGTGTGTGTTCCGAGAATGTGGTTGTAAGTCCTGAAAATTTACGGGTGTGAGTTTGGTTATAGAATGCGGTTGTCACACCCGTAATAACTGTACTGTGTGTCTCAGATACAGGACTGACAACCGTATTCTGCTGCTGTGTGAATGTGGCCGTAGATCTGTATAGGTAGATGCCACATTCAACCGCTCCAGACATGTCAACTCATCCGCCGGCAATGTGTCGTCACTCATGGTAACAAAATCAATGAGTTTTCCAAGATGCTACAACATTGCACAGCCTCTGGTTGTAAAAAAAACCCCAAAAAACACCAAAATTTAAATA
>JAHKKF010522414.1:12756-39949 GCA_019740295.1 Labeo calbasu
TTGTGAGACCTGAAGGATTTTTCTGAAGAACAGCAGGCAGTTTAACTGTTCAGGACAAACAAGGGACTCATGAACAACTATCACTAAACAAAAAAAAACAAACAGCTGTGGATCATTCAGGTAACAACACAGTATTGGGAATCAAGCGTATTTAAACTTTTGAACGGGGTCATTTTTATAAATTTAACTATTATTTAATCTTGTGGACTATATGTAAAGATCTTTTATGTGAAATATCTTATTTAGGTCAGTACTAAATCAATAATATCATTAACTAAATAAAATAATTAACACTATGCAGATTCTGCAAGGTGTATGTAAACTTTTGACTATATGCACTGCTTTTTGTCTGTGAAGGTTAAACCGAACTGTAACACTGTCTGTCTTGTGTCAACATTTGTTTTAAACAGTTAAACTCAATTCTCGCTCCCTCTTTCCTGGACTGAGTTGTATTGCCCTGGGCTTTTCGTTTCAATTGGCTCGTCAATTAATTGCCCCGGCTGTTCAAAACAAGCTTCACCTGCCAGTCAGAGGAGCTTGTTTCTTCTGTAACACACTGAGGAGGTCTTCGTCTTCTCCACTCAGTATGAAGCTAAAACGAAACTTGACCTGCCAGCTTGGTGCATTATGGGAAGCGACTCACCCATATGTGTCAGTCAGTCAATGAGAGAGTGAAGAAATTTTCACCTTTACATGGCAGGCGCAGAGTGTGAAAACAAGACTCTTGTGGGATGAGGAATTCAGCCGTAATTAGCCTTTCTTTCTCTTTGAAGAATCAAGATTTGACTCATTTTGTATGAAACAAACACTATGAAATGTAATTTGACCCTTGAAACAAAATTGTGTAAAAAAAAAAAAAAAAAAAAAAGAAACTAACTATATATATACCTGTTTAAGTGGTTTAGGAAATGTATTTATAGCTCCCTTTGAATTATTTTATTTTATTATTTTTTTGATGGGGAAAAAATACTAGATTTTTTAAATCTAGAATAATGCCTTAATTTGGAACTAAGTATGATCACTCAGCTATCAACTTATCAATAAAAATTATTTATTTATTTATGTATTTATTATATAACACATTTTTAATTATTTGTAATGTAAAATATAATATTTTAATTGTATTTATTTATATGATTTCTAATAAGAATCAAGTCTTTTCTTTTTTTGTAAAGTGAAACTGACCCTTTTTTTTAAATAAAATCTAAACATTTAAGTTTATTTTGTATAATAACTGAACAAATCAGTCAGTAAATACAGTTGATTATTTGTGTTATTATAACGTATCTTTACTTATTTATAATTAAAAAATAATATTCTAGTTTTTATTTGAAATAAAATGTTATTTATTTATTCATTAATAAGAATCAAGTTTTCCCTCTTTTTGTATTAAAAAAAACACTGTGAAATTAACTAAATTGACCCTTACTTTAAAAAAATGTTTTTTTTTATAAAATCTAAACATTTTAGTTTATTTTATGTAATATCAGTTATTCAATAAATACAATTTATTGAATACAATAATGTATTATTGTAACATATCTTTACATATTTATTTATAATTAAAATACAAGATTTTTATTATTTAAAACTAAAATAGAAGTTATTTATTTATATTAATATCTGTGTGTAAAATTTGTGTAAAACAAACACTAAAATGTTACTAAATCGACCCTTACTTTTAAAAAATGCTTTTTATAAAATCTAAACATTTTAGTTTATTTTATATAATAAATTAATCAGTCAATCAATAAATAAAATGTATTCATTAATGTATTATTATAACATATCTTTACTTATTTATTTATAATTAAAAGATAAGATTTTAGTTTTTATTTAAAATAAAATGTTATTTATTTCTATATTTAATTAAATAAAAATGAAGTAACTAAATTGACCCTTGCTTTCAAAAAGCTTTTAATAAATCTACATTTTAGTTTATTTTATATAATAAATTAATCAATCAATAAATAATCTATTTTTTTATCTATTATTATAACATATCTTTCCTTATTTATAATTAAAATATAAGATTTTAGTTTTTATTTCAAATAAAATAGAAGATATTTATTTATGTAATTATTTGTATAAATGCTTTGAAAGAATGCAAGAATACTGAGTAATAAATAATTAAAATCTTAATTACAGTCAAATAGGCTTATGTTTAATTACAACGGCTCGACTGATTGTTAGCTAAACTTGAAGTAAATCTAAGAATAGCTGAAAAAGCTGTTAGCTGTTGGTATTTACAGTCTTGAACATGAAATGAGAAACAAATGATAGATGCATAATATCTGTGTGGCCCTCTGCGATTTTTTTTTTTTTATCACTTTTTTTTGCCGCTGCTGTTGTGGCAGGCGGCTTTTCAAGCTCCATCTTTCCTTTATTTCTTCTTTTCTCCTCAGGCATCCGTCTCTTTCTCCATCTCCGTCGTCCTCCCTCTCCGCTCACCCTCTGTAAATTGCAAGCCTATTTGGTTTAGGTTTGTTTTACCCCCTCTCATCCCTCTCAATGTCTCTCATTTTCTCTCACCCTCCCGCTCTTCTGCGTGTGTCTCTGTGTGTGTGTGTGTGCGTGTGCCCGAGCAGCTGCTTGCGTATAACCGCAGGTAATCTCAGCAAAGCGTCCTCATGAGCCTGTGTCTGTGGGAGGCTTCGCCTCATCTCCCTCCTGCCTCCCCGCAGCTTTAATCTGTGACAGACCATTTCTTAATCGCTGCTAAGGGGGTTCTCTCTCTCCCTCTCTCTCTTCGTCCTCTCCTTCTCCTCTTCCTCATCTCCTCCTTTTCTCTTTCTCCTCATGCTCAATCATTCACAAGCACGTACCCTCCCACAGTAAGATTAGCACCCTTCGTGTTCGTCCTACATAATCGCTACACAATGGAGCCCGCATATCGGCACGGCCCACAGCGCCACCGAGGGTTAGGAGGGGGTGCTATTCCGCACCTCTGCGTGATGCGCCCCCATCACCCCCACACCTCGTTCCCCAGAAGGCCTTTCACTTGTCTGTAGGACCACCGTCGTCATCATCATCATCATCATTAGCCTCTGCGTTAAGACCATCATCTCTCCAATCCTTCCTTTTCGCTGTTGACGGGCCGCTTTGAGAGTTTCGGGCGTGAATTTTGGAGGAAAATGGAATGTCCGAGCTGCAGGCTGGGGGCTGTCTGCAGGGGCGCAGTGGGATGGCATGGACCAGAATATTAATCATGCAAAAGCAGACAAACAGAGCAAACAGCAGAGCAGGGCGAAAATCTCTCGCCTTTCAGTTTTTCTTCCTCCCTCCACTGCCTCTGGAAACACTGCTGCTTTGCTTTCAGATCTGATATCTTTGACATTTTTCTACATTAGACTTATTCTTTTAAATCCCCTTTGATTTTCCCCCCCCTCCTTCTTCGTCTAATCATATTTGTATTACAAATTTCATTGTAATGACTTTCGGATTATTGTTCTTATCCCTCCTGTCTGATGGATTTGAATGCAATCCGATTCCTTGCATAAGTACTTGCGTGATTGACATTAACACTGTAGATTATTGAAAAGCTGATAAATATTACAGCTGCAGCTACCAAAGAGCATTATTAGGCTCTTCCGCATGCACAAGCCGATGAATATTGAGCAATTATAATCATCTTTAGCACTTCATTCAGAAAATCTATACAAGCGGTAATATAGCATTTACGTATTTGCATGATACTGATAAGTGGCAGTTGATGCAAATGGGATTAGACCGGGCGGATGTACTAAACCATTCTCAAGTGCTGTTTGAATAACTTAAATAATACCATGATGTGATAGTAAAGATTGTTATTATTGCTTTTATTGTTGCTTAAGCTTCAGAAAACTCAGTAGGCAGTAACAATTCAAATAGTATATTTTATTTGTGAACTTATGTTCAGCTGTGATTTTCAACAGTTAACTTTAACAGTTTTTGAATTTTTTGGATCATCAGTTATCAAAGTTTGGTATGGTCACAGACAGAGAGATTTACTTTAAATTTCACCAAGCTGATCACTCACTAAAAACTCCCACATGTCATGTTTTCATGCCATTTTAAAGGATAAGTCCACTTCCAAAACCCGCTTATCATCCAAGATGTTCATGTCTTTCTTTCTTCAGTCGTAAAGAAATTGCGTTTTTTGAAGAAAACATTTCAGCATTTTTCTTCATATAATGGACTGGTATGGTGCCCCGATTTTGAACTTCCAAAATGCAGTTTAAATGCGGCTTCAAACAATCCCAAATGAGGAAGAAGGGTCTTATCCAGCGAAACGATCGATTGTTTTCATAAAAAAATACAATTTAAATACTTTTTAGACTTAAACGCTCATCTTGTCTTGCTCTTCTTGAACTCTGTGTATTCTGGCTCAAGACCGTTAGGGTATGTTAAAAAACTTCAGTTGTATTTTCTCCCTCAACTTCAAAAATACATCGCTGCAGAAGTTCCAACGCAGTCTTTGCAAAGTGAACATGCAAAGAAGATCAAACACGCTTAACAAAAAAGGTAAAACAGCGATAGGGCGATTTTGAATTTGAGAGAGAACATGAGTTTTTTGACATACCCTAACTGTCATGAACCGGAACACAAACAGTCCAGGCAGAGTAAGACAAGACGAGCGTTTGGCATTAAAAATTATATAAATTGTGTTATTTTTATGAAAATAACTGGTCGTTACGCTAGATAAGACCCTTCTTTCTCGTTTACAACCACATTTGGGATCGTTTGAAGCGGCATTTAAACTGCATTTTGGAAGTTCAAAATCGGGGCACCATAGAAGTCTATTATATGGAGAAAAACGCTGAAATTTTTTCCTCAAAAAACATTTTCCTTACGACTGAAGAAAGAAAGATATGTACATCTTGGATGACAAGGAGGTGAGTACATTATATGTGAATCTTTGTTTTAAAAAGTGGACTTCTCCTTTAAGGAGCCACAAAACAGTATTTATTGTTTGAATTTCTTACAAAATTACAAAATTTAAAAGCCGAGACCTTGTTTCATATCAGAAACAATATCATATCAGAACCTGCTCGGTCTTGTCTGTCAGCATGTTGTCAGTTTCTTTTTTGCTCCACAATGTATTTTTAACTGCGTGTCAACATGATGTGTAGTGTGAGAGTGGCATTGTTTGTCAGACATAGCAACATTAAACAAGGAGGGTGGGTTTTTGCAAAGGGTCAATTAATTTGTACTACACATACATTCAGTTTAATAAAACTAGTGTAGTTCACCCAAAAAATAAAATTTCTGTCATCCTGTAGCACATGGACATTTTGAAGACTATCTTTTGTTGTTTTTCAAGCTGTCATCTAAGAATGCAGAAGTACCAAAGGAATCAGTTAACCTCATTCATAAAACAGGTCTGAATGATTTATTTTTGATAAAGATTATCTGATTCTTAGATTCAACTCGCACACTCAAAGACTTACTGACTGTGAGTTTGTATATAAATAATAATAGTTTTTTCACTTTTAGAGGGATTTTTTTACTTTAAAGGGATAGTTCACCCAAAAATGAAAATTCTGCCATTAATTGCTCACCCTCATGTCGTTCCAAACCCATGAGACCTTCATTTATCTTCGGAACACAAATTAAGATATTTTTGATGAAATCCGAAAGCTTTCTGACCCTGCATAGACAGCAACACAGCTGCCACGTTCAAGGCCCAGAAATGTAGTAAGGACGTGGTTAAAATAGTGTGACATCAGTGGTTCGACCTTAGTTTCATGAAGCTACGAGAATACTTTTTGTGCGCAAAGAAAACAAAACTAATGACAGTTTCTTCTCTTCCATGTCAGTCTTCATGTGCATCACAGGAGCCGGCATTCTGACATAAAACCCGGAATGCGCTGTGCCTTGTTTAGAGGTTTGGAATGATGAGTGTGAGTAATTAATGACAGAATTTTCATATTTTTGTGTGAGCTATCCCTTTAAGTTATCAAATTCTGAAGTACCAATGCCCAAGTCAGCAACAATCTCATATATAGTAAACATGTTGAGATGTTATTTGTCTGTTGTTCTTGCACAAGGCCGCTTTGCCCTTGCTTTTCCTCACACTGACCTTACGTCCTCTCCGGGCGGTGAACTGTGGTTGATGGCGGGGTGCTGGGCGGATCGGCGTCCTCAGAGAGACGCTCAGAGGACACGTGAGGGCGTAATGTATGCAGGGCCAAATGAAAGCGAGGGGCAGTGGTGTGAATTCGGATGGGGGTTAACGTGGCCGTGGCATTTGGTTGTGAGCCCAAGGGAAGCGCTGTGTACTTTACTTAGGGTGGGGGAGACTGCGAAGACGAGGGAGAGAGAGAGCGATGGAGGTACGTGAGGAAAAGAGCTTATAGTTATTAACTTTTAACCCAGAGAAGAGCGACTGCAAAAGAGGGAGGAAGGCTAATGCATCCGAGATATTGCATTTTAAAAGGTGTGTAAACAAAGTACCAGGATGAGGAGAGGAAGGTGAAGCAACAAAAATGAGGAAGAACCGTGAAAACGACGGAAATGAGCCGAGGCAATTTTAAGTTTTGACTCTCTCTCTTTCTCTTCCTTTCTCTCCCTCTCCTTCTCTGTGTCAGTGCTCTGATTTATGACTCAGTTTAAACGAAGGCCACATGTCTCTCCCAATGCTGCGATTTGTCCCCGCACCCCTTCGTCTCGGCTTCCTCGCAAAACAACAGCACACACACAATCAAAATAATATACCGTTTCCTAAAACGGGGCTCCACTTTTTGGCTACCGTTTTAGGTCGCTCATTTCACCCAAAGGGACTGTTGGGTTCTCGCACACAGTTTGATAGAGCTGATCTGTGGCCTGTTTGGTGGTGGTGCTGCTTCGTACAAACCGGAGGAAAATGCAAGATGAGGGGAGAAAAAAAGATGACAGCTTACAAGGGAGCCATTAATAATTCTCAGAAGCAAGGTTGTCCTGACACAGAGAAAATAGGGTATGCAGAGGAAGGCCCTTTTATTTCCCACATAGAATACTGTAAGAGTACTGTATTTTATTTATTTATTTTCACAATTGTTGTTTAAAAGCCTATGTCTGGTGTATTGTCCTGCATTTGAGTAGTTTCACCTAGAATCTCATGTGTGCTTCTTTCTGTATTGTTGCCATTGTTAATAATAGGTAAATAAATACAAAAAAACCCTGAATCATTAAAAATGTTGTATTTTGAACTTGAAAAGCAAAAGATGAAGTATAAATAATCACTATTTTTAGTAGAAAACAAGACAGACTGATACTGACTACTTATAAGAAAGATATTTATTTGTTTGCTTGCTTGAAGTAAACAACAGTGTTGGGAATGTTACTTTAAAAAAGTAATTAGTTATAGTTACTAGTTGCTTCTCACAAATAGTAACTGAGTTACATCATTGTAAAAGTAATTATCAGGGAAAGTAACTATTGTGTTGCTTTTTTAAAAATAAATATAATAAATATATCAAATAACTTGGATGCCTCCAATATTAAATATGTTGAATGAAATTTAAATGAATTAAAGTTTTACTTTACTCACCGGACTAATATTAAATATCTGATTATTATTATTTATTTATTATTATTTATAATAATTTAGCGTTTCTATAAAAAAGGGAAAAAAGTTACTGATAAGATAACAAAACTACTATGAATTCTACTATTAATAACAATATAAAACGGATAAAAAGGATTAATGAGTTGCTGGGTTTATGAATATTAATCACGTTGTCTGCGTTCGCTCGAACTGATTTGCTGAAATCAGAACAGGGACGATAATAGGTGAGCGCCAGCCAATGAGATTGCCGCTTGCACATTAGTTCCGCCTCCTACCGAAGAAACCGGCAGTTCTTAAAAGCTGAAGAACTCCAAAGAAACTCCGTTATTTTGAAAGGAAAATACAACAAAGAATATCGTTTATGTGTAGCGCGTCAATTCTGCATGGTATAAGACTCTGTAGGCTATCTTTCTTTGCGTGTGTGAGACAAAGTGACGGCTAGTCGTGCGCCTTCACACTTAAGTTCACGGTTCGTCAAATACAGGTATGCTGCGCATCCATTATGAAGTGAAAAATAAAATTATATTAATATTATAATAAATTACAGTAACACCGCATTTGTAACCGGGGAAACAGTAATTCGTTTGATTACTCGTTACTTAAAAAAATAACGCCCGTAGTAATGCCGTTATTCCCATCACTGATGAACAATCTGTAAAAAATGACTGAGAAAACTATTTCTGTGACCTAAAAGGGCTTTGACCTCTACAGGATTTGGTTTTCAGTCTCTGACGATGACTGTCAGTCCAAAGTGTTCTCATCCAGAATCCTTAGTCTTAAACCTGGGATTTGAACATCAAATGTCATGCTTGTTCACAGATAAGATTCTATTCCTTTGATATTCATCCATGTGTTGGTATTCCTCCCTCTCGGTTAGTTTGATCTTCCTCCCAGTTTATCCTAACCGCAGCTTTGTGCATTTGAAATGGAGAGAAGCCATATTTGTTTACTCTCATAACCTGTCCATTGTTCCAGGTGGAGACTCCCTGTGGGACACGGCTCACGTGAACCGGTGTTGCTGTAGCAGGAGACACCACAGCAGTCTTAACAGCTCTCTGCAGTCTCCAGCGGGACCAGTCAACTGAGAGAGAACCCCTGGAGAGCACAGGAGAGAGGGTACCAGAAAAGTGAGGGGGTGGGGAGGAGTTTACATACATGTGCTGTAAAATGAGACAAATGTGTAGGAACACTACAAAACATGTCTAAATGGACAGAGTTTAGGTGAATGTAGTAAAGGAGAATTAGAATGATGTCTAAAATGAAGTGTAATGATAACGTAATTGAACTAAAATGTCTAAATATCTAAATTCTTCACAGAAAAGATTCTATTCTATACACACAGAACATTGTGTCTTGTTCTTTAATTAATTATTTAAATTATATACATTGGATATAATGTCATTTATTAATACTAATTGTAACATATTGTTATTCTATAATTTAAAAATAATTGACAAATAAAACAGGAATATAGTATACATTACATAACATTAAATATAACAATAGATTAATTGTTATATATAACTTAGTCTTATATGTAATATATATTTTATGTCTTCTGTATATTATATGATTTATAATAGTATATATTTTAGAAATTATTTATTTATAGTAATATATTAATATTGTATCATATTGGTATTCTATAGAATTTATATATATTATATATATTAGTATATTTCGTTATATATAACATGTAATGTTATTTTTACAATGGATTATATTATTGTCATGTGCTATTATTTGTTAATTAAATACATGTATAAATTAATTATAAATTATATAATAACAATATTACCTTCTGTTCCTTTTGTGCTAATAATTAATTAATTAATTAAATTAATTAAATTAATTAAATGTATACAATATTATAGTATATTATTATGTTATAGTATTGTAATGCATATAATATATTATATATAGTATATTTTTAAATATTAAAATGGTATTTTTCATTATATATAATGCATATTATATGTAATGTTATATTTATAATGGGCTATAATGCCTATCATGTTATTATTTATGAATTAAATACATCTGTAAATTAATTATACATTATAGAATAACAATATGATCTTCTGGTCCTTTTGTGCTATTAAATAAATAATTAATTAATTAATAATAATTAATAATATATACAGTATTATAGTATATTATTATATGTTATTATTATAATGTATAGTATATTTTTAAATATTGCATTTGTATATTTCATTATAATGCATATTTATGCAATGTTATATTTATAATGGGTTATATTTATTATCATATGCTATTATTTATTTATTTATTAAATACATTTATAAATTAACTATAAATAATAGAATAACAATATGACTTTCTTTTTCTTTTGTGCTATTAATTAATTAATTAAGTTTATGTAATATTATAGTATATTATTTAATGTTATATTGTAAAGTATATTTTATATTATATAGTATATTTTTAAATATTAAATTAATATATTTCATTATATGATGCTTATTATATGTATTTTTTTGTTTAAAATGTGTTATATTTATTATCATGTGCCATTATTTATTAAATACTTTTATAAATTAATTATAAATTATAAAATAAAAATATGATTTTCTGTTACTTTGGCGCAATTATTAATTAAACTTGTACAGTATTATAGTATATTATAGTATATTATATATATCAAAATCGAGTCCTTTATATTCTTCACAGTTTGGCTCCATTAATCTAGTTTTGAACAGCATGTCTTGGGTGCACAGCCCTTTAATATCTTTAACCTTTATTATATTTTTTCAATTTTTACTTGTTTTTAAAATACCAGCATTATTTTTTAAAATACTAATGAAGCAAAATGACAAAATGTAGGAGATTCTTTTGTTTAGGTTTAAATATATATATATATATATATATATATATATATATATATATATATTCCCCCTGTATTCTGTCATTTTGCTCCGTCAATCTATTTTTGAACACAAGAGTGTGTCCTGTGTGTACAACCCCTCAGACCTTGTAATTCAAACAAAACCTGGCCTGAAACACCTGGGTCACAAAAACACCATACTAAACTTTCATTTCACTCACCCCAGAACAATCCTGCCGCCCTCGCAGCCGACGAGTCCATCCAGGGCCGTTGTTAGGCCGGGCTGTGCCTGAAGCTGGAGTTGAGGTGTGTTGCTGCCGGGGTCACGCGCTGCCACTGTAGGTTAGGCTGCTGGTCTGATCCGTGTTGACAGTGCAGATACCTGTCAAGCCCAAGGAGACAGGTAGTGCTTCCAGCTAGAGAGTGAACCTTTCGCACTGACCACCGCTGGAAGGATGGGTGAGTCACATCTCGAGTCTTCCGTTCGATCGCTTCATGTCACGTCAGGTACATACAGGTATATTCGCATCAGTGACGGAGGAAGAAAGACATTTTAATGTTTGCCTCAAGTTTACCACCGTTTATCTGAAGCTGATACATAAGCTCTGCTTGTTTTGCTGCCATCGCCAGTCGTAGGAAGCGTAAAACCAGTGGCCAGACAGTAGCAAATTAAAAAGAAGGCTGTAAAGTTCAAAAGCCCAGCGCCTAATGGCTTTTTAAGGTGAACTGTTTCCCCATCACATTTGTAAACGGGCCCTTATTTACCCGCTCACGCATGTGTGTGTGTGTGCGCGCGTGTCTGTTTGGGGGGGGTTGGGTAGTTGACCTTTGCGAGCAGAGACAGTGTCTGAGAGTGAACGCCACTCGCTGCATCTTAATGGCCACCAAACAGCTACACTGCTATCCTCTGATATTTGCTTAAACATGAGCACAATACATATCAAAGATATTTACAAAGAGAGCGCGGTCAGCAGTTACCCAGCAGAGAGAGACAGCCAAGATGGAAAACAAGCAGTGCCGGGATGTTAACACACAGTGCTTGGGCTCTCTGAAGCTAAGGCTTCAGTGCAGGAAATGCAACGCATGAGATGCAAATGGTTTTGATAAACTGTAAAGAGGGACAGATAAGAGAGAGGGGAAAAAGAAAAACACTGTGCCAGTGAAATACAGCTAATGCTTTTCAAGGTTCAGTGCAATGTAAGGCAGTGCAACCTGAGTAAGAAATGTCACTTTCCATAAATAAGGTACAAAATCAGGCCTGAAACTTAAAAATATGTAAGTAACTCTGGACCACAAGTACGGGTATGTTTGTAGCAATAGCCATAAATACATAGAATGATTTTTTCTTTTATGCCAAAAATCATTAGGATATTAAGCAAAGATCATGTTCCATGAAGATATTTTGTAAATTTCCTACTATAAATATATCAGAACTGATTTTTTTTGGCACCCTCAGATTCCAGATTTTCAAATAGTTGTACACTGCACTGAACCTTGTGAAGCATTAGCTGTATTTCATTGGCACAGTCTTTTCTTTATATTTTAAAATATAATGGAAAGGCTGAATTTTCAGCAGCCATTAGGTGTGTTCGACTTAAAGGAGAAGTCCACTTCCAGAACAACAGTTTACAAATCATTTACTCACCCCCTTGTCATCCATGATGTTCATGTCTTTCTTTCCTCAGTCGTAAAGAAATTTTATTTTTTGAGGAAAACATTTCAGGATTTTTCTCCATATAATGGACTGAAATGGTGCCCCGATTTTGAACTTCCAAAATGCAGTTTAAATGCAGCTTCAAATGATCCCAAATGCAGTTGTAAACGTTTCCAGCCGAGAAAGAAGGGTCTTATCTAGCGTAACGATCGGTTATTTTAATAAAAATAATACAGTTAATTTACTTTTAAATGCCAAATGCACGTCTTGTCATGACAGTTAGGGTATGTCGAAAAACTCGTCCTATATTGCTGTTTTACCTTTTTTGTCAAGGGTGTTTGATCTTCTTTGCATGTTCACTTTGCAAAGACTGGGTCGGAACTTCTGCAGTGATGTAGGATGATTTTGAAATGATTTTTAAAGTTGAGGGAGAATATACGATTGGAATTTTTCAACATACCCTAACTGTCTTGAGTCAGAATACACAGAGTTCAGGAAGAGAAAGGCAAGACGAGGCTTTGAGATTAAAAAGTATTTAAATTGTATTTTTTAATGAAAATAACCGATCGTTTCGCTAGATAAGACCCTTCTTCGTCGGCTGGGATCGTTTACACCAGATTCACTGCATGACAACGATCACGTGTGTTTTGGGTTTAATCTAACATCCACAAGTCCGATAATGCTCACAAATCTGTGCTTTTAGAACAGTAAAAGTGTTTTTACTGTAGTCGCAATGTTATATTGAGTTACGTTTGTCATAAAACACTGAGAAACGGATATATAACCCCACTTTATTACTATTTAAATAGAATATGTTTATGTTGAACATTATTCTTGTTCAGATGGCGCTGTATTAAGCAGTATATGAAAAGTGTTTCTATTGCTCATGAAAACAGTTTTAAAGCGTTTGTTTATTTGACAAATATTACATTTAATTCACTTAATCTGTGATAGAGTAAGCAAACACCGCAAGAGCGTCTCGAGAGCAGAAAGTGTCCAACTTGACAGCTCTGTTTTTAACTCCACCCCGACTGCTCTCGGCTACTCTCGTTGACCGCCGTCTGTAGCCGTAGTTCATGTCGAACACACCTATTACAATCTTCAGTGTCAAATGATCCTTCAGAGCTCATTCTAATATGCTGATTTTGTGCTCATTAAACATTTTTTATTATTATCAGTGTTGAAAACAGGAAATTGAGAATTTTTTTCAGGACCCTTTGATACATGACAAGTTTAAAAGAACAGCATTACTTTTAAATAGGATTTTTTATGTTAACATTATGTCCTTACTGAAACTTTTGACCACTTAATGCATCCTAGTATTATTAAATAAATAAAGAATTTATTAGTTACCCCAAACTCATTAGCCAAATATTATGTTTTTATGAATTAAAATGAGCTATTAATTATTTTTATTGTCAAAAAGAGGACATTTTCTTTTAATTACCGGATACAGTCAAACAAATCAAGACATCTAAGTGTCCAACATGCCAAAATCGCATTCGATGTAGTTCTTGTAACAGTGGCATTTGTGCCTAGAATGTTTTTAAGAATAAGTAATGGGACAACAAAGCATACCGTATTCATGAAAAGTGGCAAATATGTCATTGCATGTTAGTGGGAGAAAATTGAGTTTTTGAGCACAGGCTCGCAAATTGTATTTCCGCCTTTAAAAACATTATAGGCAAGAGGAGAAACTCATCCTCTTGTGATCTAAGAGTGGTGATAGATTCAGGGGTAGAGGTGTGCTGTTGAGAGCGGTGGATTCTGTCATGTGGCCATAGAAATCAGGAGCGTAACAGAGTATAATGGAGCTCCAGAACTGAAGGGGAAGTTTGTCTCTTTAGGCTACGGTTACGTGATTAGCCTCCACCGCCTCTTTCATATACCTGCCGTCCTGTCTTCCTGCCTGCAGCCAAGCCGCGTCTAATGTTCCCCTTACTTCTCTGCACACCAGAGCGGGGATGGATCACAAATGCATGAATTTGTCTAGTTTCCTCTCTGCATAACTTCTGAATGTATCAAACTCTGACAGCTGATTCTAGGCCAGTTAATCTATTCCTGGGGGGATCTGTGTACCTTTGGAGGGATGGGAGAAAAACAGCTCCCTTTAGCGAGCAAACATGAAGCTACCCCCCGTTCTTACTTTTTCTTCTTCTGTCCCTTTTTTATGCCCGGTTGTCTTCGTGAAGGCAAATAGCACGCGCTTTAAAAGCACATCACGCTCTCGCGGATAAAAAAAAATTGCATGGAAAGGTCGAGAAAATTACAGCAGAAACAATTGATGTCAGAGAAACAAATGTGTATTGTGATGCTGGGAATTTTCTACTCGCCTCTGCTCGAAAGGAGCTCGTGTTTACGTCTGAGCCGAAAGGATTTATCATGAGATGCTTTAAGTGACTGAAAGAACATCTATGTATGGTCCAAAAAATCATAGCATTTAGCTGTTAGCTGTTTTCAATGGCTGTTTGTTCTAACATCCATCCATAATGCTGAATTTATGAGATTACAGACCAAAATGCAACAAGATATATGATGTCTACTATTTTTATTTTGCTATTGTTTTCAGAAAAGACTACAAACCCGAAAAGGAAAGTAAAAAAAACTGTCTTTCCACCACTTTTTATTTGGCAACACAAACAAATTCACACTCCTTTTTTTGCTCATTAATTATGCAGTTAAGAAAAAGCTGCAATGTAGAGAACGGAGGAAAGGTGAAAATGAGGGATTCAGTTTTCCCTCCTCGCTGAATATTCATAATACATTCCTTTTTGATGCTTTCTGCCGTTGTTTGTTCCAGTTTGGTGCTACGACTTCCCAAATCGAGAAGCTGTTAGCTACCAGGAAATCGTCGAATCCGCATCAACGAGAGGAGGAAGGTGTCTCAACTCCTCGCAAACAGGTGTTAGGTGTCTGCCACACGCTGCGTATGATATTTAAAGCGTGGCTTGATCTTCACCCCCAGCCAACCGCCTGTCAAAACCCTCCATATTGTGTGAAGTCGGTTGTTTTAAGCCAACAATGTGCTATGCTCTTGACACGCGCCGCAAAGTGCATCGCATTTTTCTAGTCGAAGTCATTAACATTATTTAACTGCGGACACCAGCACCATTTTTCACTTTCAACGTAACTCTGAAAGCACTTAGGCGTAATTATTTCACCACGAGCCGCTTTGTGAGGAGAACTACTGTCCTAAATCCTCTGGCAAATCAGGAGGCATACTAACCCGCTCTTCCTGAAGTCTGAGCTGTGCCTATTTATTTATTATTTTTTTATTTGGTATATTTTGTTTTTCATTCCTTGACAATTTTGGGTTTCCGGAACTGTTGCCTTTCCACGTTGCGTGCCACAATAATTGGTCGGCAGAGTGGGATGCAAATTGCGGCTGATGTTAAAATGCATCTTAAAAGGGGATGGAGATGTCTCTTTGGAAGTCAAAGTATAATTTTTCATCCACTTTCTCTCTCCTTTTTTTGTCAATAAACCTCTTCAAGCTTGGGATGAGGTCAGACACCAGCTTTTTATTCATCTTGGGAGGATTTGCAGCTCTTGTAAACCACTTAAAACTATCCGAAAGGGGGTCAGGGACCCCTCAGTTAATTTAGTTTTATCTTTCTCTCAGTTCTGCCTGACCTCAAGCGCATTGCATTGCCGAAGCGCGGCCTACTTGCTTCTCGCTACTTTGTGTTCTTGATTTTTTTTTTTTTTTTTTATTCTCCTTGAAACAAGATGGTAGAAAAGCTCTTACAGTAGGAATGTTTCAAGAAATGTCTATATAGTTTCCCCTTAAAAAGCTTTTTTGGAATAATTACAGTGAAACACTATGTTTGAAACTGTTCGTATCAATGAATGTGTTTAAAGTAATGGTTAAACGGCTCTTTTACATTATCAGACATGAATGGGACATACCTGAAAGTGACAGCTCTTGATTTAATGAATTGGTGAGTTGATTTGAGAACCGCAAATCAGTCCAATTTATAAATGCATCATATTGACATTGTGAACCAGTTCAACTGATTCAGTGACAGCATTTGACTCAAAAGAACAATTTTTTAGCAACAACTTGTAAATGAATCAGTTTCATCGATTCACTGAAGCTATCTGACTCAAAACAATGATTTGGTAGCAATGAACAAAACATTTTGATAAATTTTGTGAATTGGTTCAATCAGTTCATTGAAAACATCAGACTATTTGTTAACAATAATGAGCGAACAAAACACTGAGTTATTGTTTTATGAATCTGTTCAATCAATTTATTGAAAATACTAGACCCATAAAAGTCAAACCGTAAAAAAATCTGTCACACTGGTTTTATGAATTGATTCAAATGATTAATTGAACCATCCAAAAGAAGTATGTTAGCAATGACCAGTGAACAAATGTAATTTTATTTTATTTTATTATTATTATTATTATTATTATTTTTTTTTTGAATAAAAAAATATAAAAAAAGAATAAAAGTTGAATTAAATAATTGAAAACATCTGATTCAAAGAATCATTTGTTAGAAGTAATGAGTGAACTGGTTTTGTGAACCAGTTCAGTTAATTCAGTGAAACCATTTGATCCAAACATTTTTTTAGTAATAACTAGTGAAGTAATCATTCTGAGTAATCGTCGGTTTTGTGAATCAGTTCAATCAATTAATTGAAAACATCACACTCAAACAATCATTTGGTAACAATAAGGAGTGAACAAAACATTCAGTTAATGTTTTATGAATTTGTTCATTTGATTTAAATAAAACATCAGACCAGAACAGAACACTAAAAAAAATAATCGCATTGGTTTTATCAATTGATTCAAATGATTAATTGAAACCATCCGACTCAAAAGAAGTATGTTAGTATGTTTATTTAATTTAATTTAATTTTTATTATTTTATTTTATGTTTTAAATCAGTTGAATTTAATAATTAAAAACATCTGATTCAAAGAATCATTTGATAGAAGTAATGAGTGAACTGGTTTTGTGAAGCGGCTCAGTTGATTCAATGAAACAATTTGACTTAAACAATTTTTTTTTAGCAGTAACTAGTGAATGAATCATTCTGATTAGTTTTGTGAATCAGTTTCATCAAGTAACTGAAACTGAACTAATCTGACTCAAAAAGCAATGAACATTGAACAAAACATTTTGATACGTTTTGTGTTTCGGTTCAGTTGATTAATTGGAAACATCAAACTCAAACAATCATGAACGAACAAAATATTCAGTTACTGTTTCATGAATTCTTTCAATTTATTTAATTTTTTTGATTTACTGAAAACATTAGACCCAAAAGAATCAAACAGTAAAAAAAAATCAGACACCTTGGTTTAATGAATTGATTCAAATGATTAACTGAAACCATCTGACTCAAGATTCTTTTTATGTATTTAATTCTATTTAAGTATTTATTTCAAAGAATCATTTGTTAGAAATTACTAATTATATAAATAAATAAAATATAATTATTTACTGGTATATTAAATATAATTAACCAGTTCACTCATTACAAATGATCTGGTTTTGTGAACTGGTTCAATTGATTCATTGAAACCATTTGACCAAAAACAATTTTTTAGCAATAACTAGTGAATGAATCATTCTGATTGGTTTGTGAATTAGTTTTGTCAATTAACTGAAACTATCTGACTCAAACAATCATTTGTTAACAATCATGAGCCAACAAAACATTAATTCATTTTATGAACTGGTTCAATCTTTCTATTGAAAACATTAAAGCCCAAAAACACATAGACAGACACATTGGTTTTATGAATTGATTCAAATGATTAATTGAAACCTCAAAAGAGGTATTTATTAGCAATATCCAGTGAATGTATCATCCAGATGATTTTTTTTTTGTGAATCAGTTGAATTAAATCATTGAAAACATAATTTCAAAGAATCATTTGTTATCATTAATGAGTGAACTGGCTTTGTGAACTGGTTCAGTTGATTCGTTGAAAACATCCTAATGAATGAAAAAAAATATTAGCAAACAAATTGAGACTGATTTTGTAATTGATTTCATTCGATTCATTGAAACTTTACACTCAAAAGAACTGTCTGATAGCATTAACCAGTAAACAAACAATTCAGACTGGTTTTGTGAAACAATTCAAATAGTTATTTAAGAATTATTTAGTATTCAAAGAATTATTTTCTTTAGAAATATCAGACATAAAAAATGTGGATTTGATCATATAACTTAATTACTATATATAATGTGCATTATTGTGGTGTTTGGTGATTAATTACATTGATTGCTGCTGCAATTCCATCTCAAGCATTTTTTTTTTTTTGTTAAGATTAGTGCGGTTGCTAGGGTGAACACATTGGTCACCTCTCATTTCCTCTCACAGAATCCAGCAGTGTGAGCTCGAAACCCTCTGCAAATCCACCTCAGGGCTTCAACCCCCTCTTCCTCACGCAAACACATCGCTGGTAATCCCGAAACCAAGACTCGTGTGCAGGGGACCAGAACTAATGAAGACAACTGTTCAATTACTAGCTCAATTAATACAAGTGCCTGGGAGCTCAGAGCTCTAAGGAAAGACATTACGCAGGAGATGTTGTGGCCAAGCATAAACTAAACCGCCACTGGCGATCCCGCATCCAATCTCAGGGCTTAACCGCTAATGCTGTGGCCTGTTTAAAGTGCAGTTTGTGTATGTGAGGAGGATTTTATGAACATACAAACAAAGGCTCTCGAGCACAATATGCCCACTACTAAGAACTGAGACGTAGTTTAGGGTTTGTGGTTTTATCTCTTTGCCACTGACCTTTGTTTCTCATAAATTCGGCTGGTTAAAAATATACAATGACCTGCAAGGTTATTTTTAATGTTCTATTGAGATTTTTGCTGCCTCAATAGTTAGAGAGGCCTATTTGTAATTTATGTTTCACGTGCTACAAAAGGGACTTCCTCTGAACCTTGTGGCCCAATTAGGCAAAGGCTTCCTCAAGTACATAATGCGCGGTCAGCTCCAGCATTGGTATGCATCCCTCATATTCAAGTCCATTTTTGGCACTCCATGTGGACAGTCTGCGGAACTACAAACGTTCCAACAAAGAGGTGTAGCGTAGCACCTTGGTGCCCAAAGGGAGCTGCCTCCCAATGATTAAAGATTAAAGATGCAAGACACACACATAATTACAAAAAACTAATTATTTCCTTGAAAATGAATTTTTAAAAAAAAGTGCTTCCACAGGGGAGTTGGCTCTAATTATTTCATTTAACTGTAAAAAAAGGCTCTTGGGGATAGTTTTTGCTGTTCATCTAGTTTCAGTTTTTCTTTCTCCCTCGCTCTCTTAGTGTTGAAGTACGAGCAGGTCATCGTGATTAGGTCTTCATTAAGTATTCATAGTCAAACAAATGTACAGAAATATGGACTCAGTTGCCGGAGTGAGAATCTGAGAATATATTTTAATGTTAAAATGTTAGAAAGTTAAAAAGAACAGAATTTATTTGAAATAGATTTTTTTGTAATAATGTAAATCTTTACTGTCATTTAATTTCAAAGCATTTTTGCTGAATAGAAGTAAAAACAAAAAGAAGGAGAAAAATCATACTGACCCTAAACTTTTGAACGGTAGTGTGTATATACTACCAGTCAAAAGTTTTTGAACAGTAAGATTTTTTTAAAGTCTCTTCTGCTCACCAAGTCTGCATTTATTTGATCCAAAGTACAGCAAAAACAGTATAATGTTGAAATATTTTTATTATTTAAAATAACCATTTTCTATTTAAATATATTATAAAGTGTAATTTATTCCTTTGATTTCGAAGCTGATTTTTTAGCATCATTGCTCCAGGCACACGATCCTTTGGAAATCCCTGATTTGCTACTCAAAAACCATTTATTATTATTATTATGTTGAAAACAGCTGAGCCGAATTTTTTCAGGTTTCTTTGATGAATAGTTTTTGCTGTTCATCTTGTTTCAGTTTTTCTTTCTCCCTCGTTCTTTTAGTGTTAAAGTACAAGCAGGTCATCATGATTAGGTCTTCGTCATCATTAAGTGTCATAAAATGATAGAAAGTTAAAAAGGAACAGTATTTATTTGAAATTCATTTTTTGTAATAGTGTAAGTCTTTACTGTCACTTTTAATTTCAATGCATTTTCGCTGAATAGAAGTAAAAAGAAAAAGAAGAAGAAATAAAATCGTACTTGCGTATAATCGCTACCAGTCAAAAGTTTTTGAACAGTAAGATTTGTAATGTTTTTTTTAAAGCCTGCATTTATTTGATCCAAAGTACAGCAAAACAGCAACATTTTGAAATATTTTTACTATTTAAAGTAACACTTTTCTTTTTGAATATATTTTAAAATGTAATTTATTCCTGTGATTTCGAAGCTGAATTTTTAGCATCATTACTCCAGTCACATGATCCTTCAGAAATCATTCTAATATTCTGATTTGCTGTTCAGAAAACATTTATTTTTATTATTATTTTGAAAACAGCTGAGTAGAATTTTTTCAGGTTTCTTTGATGAATAGAAAGTTCAGAAGAACAGCATTTATAACATTATAAATGTCTTTATCATCACTTTTGATCAATTTAAAGCATGCTTGCTAAATAAAAGTATTCATTTCTATAACCACCCCCCTCCCTCCAAAAAACTCCTGTATTAGTGCCACGTTAAAAAAAATAAAATAAAAAAAGATTATGAGATGAATTAAAGTCATGAAGTATGAGATATGAGATAATTAAAGTCATAATATTTGGAGAATAAAGTCAAAATTATGAGAATAAAGTCGTAATATTACAACTTTATTTTTGTAATTTTGACTTTATTCTCCGAATATTATGAGTTTAATCTCATAATCTTAGATTTTTTTTTTTTACGTATAACAGAATAATAGAATAATAGATTAGAATAGAATAACGTAGATATAGGTCGTAATATTACGAGAATAACATTAAAATATTTCGAGAATGAAGTATGAGAATTTATTTGAAAATTAAATTACATGATTAAATACATGTGAGGAGTGAAAGATTGGATGCCACAGATGTTTTTGCAGAGTAGGTAGTGGAATTTTCCCAAAGAAATCAGCATAATTTAATGAAACGTAATTGTAATTGAAAAGACGATTGATTCACATTAATACAGCGATCTGTCCCGCACATTAAAGAGCATGGAAAAAACATTATTTGAAGACACGTTGTCTGTATTTTTCTATAAAACTGACAGATTTTGAAAGCTGAGACTTTGTTTTATATTAAAAAAGTACTAAAAGCACAAAGCTTATTGCTATTATTGTGTGGATGGCGCAATACAAATAAGCCTAATGAATGCAATCAAAGACTTGAAATATTATTTCCAAGCATACTGTCCCTGCGAGTATAACACATGGTATGATTTCTGCTAACAATCCCACATATATTCAAATAAATTCTGGTGGCCTGGAAACTTCTCCAGGTGCTCCCAATTTGGGCAATTTGCATGCACTTTCAAAATATTATTAACATTAATTGCTCTGATTTAAACATTTCAACTTTATTTTTGAAACATTAAGACTTTAATTCTCATTATTTTGACTTTATTCTTAAAATATTTTGAATTTTTTCTCATAATTTTGACTTTATTCTCAAAGTATTTACACTTTATTCTCAAAATATATGACTTTAATCTTGTAATTTGTATTTTTTATTTTTTTTAACATTGCACTAAAACACTGTTGTATTGAATAGTATAGTGTATAATGTTACAAAAGCTTTTTATTTCAGATAAATGCTGATCTTTGGATCTTTCTGTTCATTAAAGAATCTTGAAAAAAAAAAGTACCCCACTGTTTTAAATATTGATAATAATAATAATAATAAATGTTTCTTGAACAGCAAATCAGCATCATAGAATGATTTCTGAAGGATCATGTGACACTGAAGACTGGGGTAATGCTGAAAATCTAGCTTTCATCACAGAAATAAATTACATTTTAAAATATATTAAAATTGAAAACATTGTTTTTGCTGTACCTTGGTTTAGGGAGGCTTGGTGAGCAGAAGATACTTCTTTAAAAACTTTAAAAGTCTTACTGTTCAAAAACTTTTGACTGGTAGTGTATAAACACTGCTGTTCAAAAGTTTGGGGTCAGTACGATTTTTTTTCTTCTTCTTTTTCTTTTTACTTCTATTCAGCAAAAATGCACTAAAAGCGACAAAAGCGACAGTAAACACTTACAGTATTGACTGGTAGTGTGTATATATATATATAAAAAAACCATATTTTAACTCCTTTTTTTTCCTGTAGGTTCTGGTCCATGTCACACATACCGTACATTGTTTTGCGCTCAGTGGTGTGAGCTGCCGCTACAAAACAAACCTGCACGGGGGGAGACGACGGCTGTACCGACAATGCTGGCGATGATGACGGTAATCATATGTGTTTGTGGTGTGGTGTTTCATCACCTGTCCACCGCTGTGGCTTGTTAGAGGACAAATGAGTCTTAATAAAGCAGATTCCCCCCACGACTCCACAGGGCCCTGCGCAACAAAGCTGTTCACTGGACCGGGCGGCCTGGGGAGTAGATTGATTACCCGCAGAATCACGGTACCGCCAGCATGTCTGCGGGGCGAGAGCTCTTATTGGCCTCCCCCACCATCGATCCCTATACACGGCCCTCTACTTCAGTCCCTTCATTCCTCACAAGCCCGACTGCTGGAGGTGGCAGCGGACGACAGTACATCAGGACTGTGGCGCGGATCGCTCTGCATACTTGTGTGGTGGCGTTTCAGGGTTGTACACAAATGTATGTGTCCCTAAGAAATACTTTTTTTTTTTTTAATTCAGTTTTGTTTTTATCAAATTATGTATGTTACATTAATTTTCTGGATTCTATTTGAATGAATTCATTAAATTTTAATAATCAAAAGCATCTCTAATTGATTTTATTTAAAAAAATTATTTATAATAATTAAATAATTTAGTTATTATTATTATTATTATTATTATTATTATTTATTATTTAATTGATTTATTTTTCATAAATACTATATCGTGTATTTACGTTTCTCTGGTAAATAAATTCCAGAAAATATTTTTTCTGGTAAATACTTCTTAAAAATAATGTTTTAATAATCATTTTATTATTAGTAGCAGTACTATCAATACATTAAGTCATATATTTCTGTCACAGTTTCTAAGTTTTTGTGTGTTTTAATTTTTCTAGACTCTGTTTTAATGAGTAAATTTAGTAAATCAAAAAAACATGTCTAATTAATTGACATCATGAAGTTTACACATTAACAGCAATTTATTAAAAGTTTAAAAAAATAAAATTTTTACTGATAGTACTATCATTACATTAAGTCATATATTTCTGTCAAAGTTTTTTTCTTTTTTTATTTTCTAGACTCTGTAATGGTTAAATTAAAAAAAATATATCAATCAAAAAGCATGTCTAATTAATTGAAATCATGAAGTTTACACAATTTAACAGCAATTTATTAAAAGGTTAACAAATTTCTTTTTATGGCCCTATGAAATACATGTTTTTTTTGTTTTATTTTACCAAATGATGTATTTTCATTATTTTAATAATCAAAGCATCTTTAATTAATAATAATAATAATTCCTTACATTTATATAATGCTTTTCTGGGCACTCAAAACGCTTTACATGAAAGGAGGAATCTCCTCAACCACCACCAGTGCACAGCATCCACCTGGATGATTTATAATTATAATATAAAATTAATATTATAATAATTATAATAATTAAAATAAATAGTTTCATTTCATAATTTAATTAATTAATTAGTTTCTGGTAAATATTCCTTAAAAATAATGTTTTAATAATCATTTTATTATTAGTAGTAGTACAATTACATGAAGTCATATATTTCTGTCACAGTTTCTCTGTTAAATAAAATAATATCAATCAAAAAGCATGTCTAATGAAATGAAATCATGAAGTTTACACAATTTAACAGCAATTTATTAAAAGTTTAACAAAAATAACATTTTGAAGGCCCTATGAAATTTATTATTTTTACCAAATGTTTTTCATTAACTTTCTGGATTCTATGTTAATGACTTCATAAAATTTTAATCAAAAGCATCTTTAATTGATTTTATTAAAGAAAATGTATAAGTAAAATAAATAATTTAGTTTAATAATTTAATTTATTATTATTATATTTATTTATTTTTCATAAATACCGTTATGTAGACTTTTTTAATGTCTAAATGAAACAAAATCAAACAAAAAGCATGCCTACTTAATTGAAATCATGAAGGTCCTATAAAATGCATTTTTTTTATTCTTCAGTTTAATTTTTACCAACTTATGTCTTTTCCATTAATTGTCTGGATTGGATTTTAATGAATTCATAAAATTTTAATAATCAAAAGCATCTCTAATTGATTTTATTATTTATTTATTTGTGGTAAAAATTTCTTAAAAATAATGTTTTAACAATCATTTAACAATCACTGTCATTACATTAAGTCATATATTTCTGTCACAAAGTTAAACTGAACTTTTATTTTTATGTATTTAACTTTTATGTTTGTAGACCATGGTTTTTCTCAAACAAAACTGTAAAATGCTCATGAAGTGACTCTAAGTGCAGTTCTAGACATATGTTTGTGTGTTCGTGCACTCATATATTGAATTAGTATGGATTATAGACTAATTTTAGCCAGAAGGAACAGTTTAAAGTTAATATCTTAATAACGGATTTGGTTCTTACAAACACGCAGCTTTTCACTTCACAGGATGACAGAAATTCTATAACTATAGTCGTGTGGATTATTGTGATGCTTTCATCAGCTGTTTGGACTCTCATTCTGGCGGCACCCATTCACTTCAAATGATCCATTGGTGAGCATGTGATGCTAAATTTCTACAAACTCATCTACATCATGGACGGCCCGGCGGTGAGTAATTCTCAGGAGATTTTAAACTTATTTCAGTTTAGTTTAACTACCTACGTTTTATCTTGCACTTTATGGTCATGTTTGCAAGGAACTGATATCGTGCAGGACTGTCTGAAGCTCCTGATTTCCCATATGTACGGAGCAGCCTTTTGTGCCGCTGTATTTTAAATAGAGGTCTCTTGTTTCTTCAAGCATATGTCTTCTGGCTGGGCAGGAGTGTGTGATAGTCTGACTTAACGGATAGAGTGTGATGATTATACTAATCACAGACGCTGCGGCGCACGAACGGCTGCGAACTGTAAGAATGGTGACGGTGATGATGGGTTGATGTCATCGACCCGCTATGAACTGTACTCTCAGTCAGACACCTCATACCAAACTGGCGTTGACATCCATACACCCTGTCACTTCAGCCCCCGAGGTGATAGCACCGCTCTCCCCATTATGAGGGTCCCTCAGGAGGCTGCACTTTACTTCCCATGAAGTGGGAACACACTGATAGCCCCGTGACAGTGTAATTAGCAGCTTCCCAATCAGACCTGCTTTTCTGAAATGGAGAACTTTGGTGTCACATAATAAATGATGATACTGTTGGCAAAGACTATCAACTCTAAATTACAGAGACAGAATTTGGAAATGCTGAAAGTAATACAATTGGGGTTCGTAAAAAGTAACGCTGATTGTGAAAAAGTACTGTCAGATGATGTAATATGTCTGGAAATAGTGCAGGTTTCTTTCTCTCCCTCTTTCTGTATCTACTTTTCCACCACTCTCTATTACTGACCTCTGTCTTCCTGTTTCTCAGCGCTCATTATATGACTGTACTTGAGGAGACCTGGTTAAACTTCTCTTGCTGCGACCGACCTTCCAGACTCTTGCCAGGTCTTCTGCTTCATGTTTGCAGATTGGATAAAAAGGAAATGATATGGTCACTGTCAATGTTAAAGTGCTTCTATATACCTAATATAATAATACAATAATACATATTAATTAATATACGACTTCATTATTAATATAAGTACAGAAATTTATGCTATAATAATATTAAAAATAGATATGAATTAATGTTGTTATATACTTATTTTATTGATATATAAATTACTATTAGCATAATAATTATAATTGTTTATGTGATTTAATATTTTTGTTATTAATATACATATTAATGTACTACTTAATTATTAATATAAATAAGAGACATGAATTATTTTATTTATACAATAATTTTATTGCTATACATTAGTATTAGCATAGTAATTATTGTTTATTATTAATACATTAATTACTTTATATTATTATTAATATACATATTAATTAATTAATAAATATATGATTTAATTACTTATATAAGTACAGCAATTTTTGCTATAATAATAATAGATATGAATTATTATAATTATATAATTATTTTATTGTTATATAAATTAGTATTAGGATAATAATTATTAATATATGAATTAATTCATATTTTTGTTATTAATATACATATTAATTAATATATTACTTAATTACTTATAAGTACAGAAATTTTTGCTATAATAATATATGAATTATTATAATCATAATTATTTTATTGATATATAAATTAGTATTAGCATAATAATTATTGTTTATTATAAATATATGAATTAATTTATATTTTGTTATTAATATACATATTAATATATTATTCAATGACTTACATAAGTACAGCAATTTTTGCTATAATAATTATATATGAATTATTATAATTAAAACATTTTATTGATACATAAAATAGTGTTAGCATAATAATTACAATTGTTTATTAATATGTGAATTAATTCATATTTTTATTATTAGCATACATATTAATATACTACTTAACTATTAATGTAAATACAGAAAATTGCAATAATAATAAATAATGATAAATAATAATAAATAATGTTGCCATTAAAAAATATATATAACAGATATGATTATTATTATTATTATTTAATCGATTTATTGATATATAAATTAGTATTTATATAATAATTATAATTGTTTATCATTATGTGAATTAATTCATATTTGTATAATTAGTACATATTAATTTATTAATAAATATAACATTTAATTATTATTAATAATAATTAAATGATAAAATTAATTATTAACAATTTTTGCAATAATAATAATAATAATAGTAGTACATAGAAATTATTATTATATAAATATTTTTTATATATATAAATTTGCATTAGCATAATAATTACAATTGTTTATTACAATACATATTAATATACTACTTAATTATTAATATTTGCTATAATAATAATA
>JAHKKF010522414.1:39999-58457 GCA_019740295.1 Labeo calbasu
ATGTGAATTAATTCATATTTGTATAATTAGTACATATTAATTTATTAATAAATATAACATTTAATTATTATTAATAATAATTAAATGATAAAATTAATAATTAACAATTTTTGCAATAATAATAATAATAATAGTAGTACATAGAAATTATTATTATATAAATATTTATATATATATAAATTTGCATTAGCATAATAATTACAATTGTTTATTACAATACATATTAATATACTACTTAATTATTAATATTTGCTATAATAATAATAKTAATAATATTAATAATTAATAATACATTTAATGTTTAATAATGTAATGTTCAATATTCAAATATTATATTTAGCGTTAGGACTTCATTCAAGACAGACGTTTTCATCTCCAGTCTTTTCCTCAAACAAAAAGTCAATTCTTATAACAGCAATTTTAGTCAGTCTGTGAATTCGCCAGCACAAGGTCTTCGCGGTCACCTCAGCATGTTTTCGCTGCACTTTTTCTGCAGGTCTGGTGAAGATGGCCGTGCGCGGGGTAGAAGTGATGAAAGAGGAGAGAGAGCTCTCTGAGATCCGGGCAGTTCAGTCAGCATCTCAGCAGGCCTTATGGAGACTATTGAGGACTCCATTGGCTTTTTTAGGTCCCTTTGAACAGGTGCTTTTCTCCCAGTGCTGCTGGCTTCTCTTTGGATCTCCGAACACAAAGAGCTGCTATATCCCATACATTTAAAACCCCCACTTGTTTGTGCGTGGACACACACATGCACTTATGAGCCCACGTGGAAGCAAATGCACAAGAACACAAACACTTTTGGGGTTTCTCTCAGAGGGACTTCCTTTGCACCTGTTTATTTGTTCTTTTTCCCCTCTCAATATATATATGAGTGGATCTAACTCACCCAGAACAGCGTGGGTGAATTTGAGAGGCAAAATATCCTCTGGGTTCTCCCTCTTTCTCTCTCTGTCTGTCTTTCTCTCTGTCTCTCTCTCTTAAAGACTCCTCCGGATCTCATGATTTATGTATGAGGCTGAGGCGTGATTCATCTTGGCATGGGGAGAGAAGTTGTCCTTTGTCTTCTGCTCTGTTGGCCAGTAAGAGGTTTCCTGAGGTCTGGAGAAGGGTCTTAGAGTTCTTCTGGACTCAAACAGATGTGTGTGCCCGTGCATGTGTCTGTGTGTGTGTGTGTGTGTGAAAGAGAGAGAAGTGAGACTCTTTCTGGAGGTGTGGGAGTTTGCCCCACAGTTATTACCCAACTGGAACTGCTTCAGTATGGTGCTAGAGCCAGATTGCGACAGAGACACCATGTAAACAAATAAACAAACAACCCTAGACTGTCAGATACGCAGCAAGGAGGCTTAATCTTATTATTGCTTAAACAGGACCCCGGTGGGAAATATAAAGATCCAACTAATCTAAAAAATTGGAGGCTGCTCACATTACAATGTTGTGATTGTAGCATTCTTGCAAGAAATATTAATAAAATTAAAGTCGTTGTCCCAGATTTTTCCTAGCCAGACATGGGTGACACATAGGAGATAACATAAGGTAACTAATTGAGAAAAGCATGAAATCTTAAATTAATAGCATGCTTTTGTAAAAAGCCTTAACAGTAGTTTTAGTAAGTAATACTGTATGTGTAAAAGCTATGAATACATGCATGGTTTGTTTTGTTTATTTTATTTGAATATTGTTATTATGTAATATGTGGGGTATAGTATAAATAAATGTACAGATGATATATTATGCTATTAAATATATATGTAATTATGTATACTAATGACTGATTTTACCATTTTAATATCCCCAAACAATTTTGCTTGTTCTTAGTTGCATTAGGGCTAGTTGCATAAAAGGTTTAGACTAGTTAGTCATCTAATTTTTTTAATTCAGTTAAGACATTAAGACATACATTTTCTAAGTTGAATCCCAAAATAAGCCTGATTACCCCTTGGCTAACAGCTAGTTGGTGAAACTTGTACTTAAGTTTTATAAATTTTGTTGACAAATTAGACAATTGTTGACATTATTAGTATAGAGTAGGGATGTAATTATATTATCAATATCGCACTTTGTTCAGGCGATCAGTTCGTGATCCGGTGTTTTCCCGCGCCTCAGAACGCCTCCGTTCACAGTAAATTAATGCAGTGAACTGGTTTATTGCATGTACTGTGAGTTTAGCACGCGTTTCGGAACGCAACGGCCACCAGTTTTGACGCGTTTTTGTAAGCCTGCTTTCACTGAAGCTGGAGTTTTCCTTCAAAATAAAATTAGGAAAGAAGTATTGGAATTTCCTACTTTAGTGTAAAGCAAAAATAATATACCTATGAAATATTCATTTTCATTTATTTTGCAGTGCAAATGTTTTACAATATATGGCTATTACTTTCATTGTTGTTATTATTATTATTATTATATTCTAATTTGTTTGGCTTCCTAAAACACCAGTGTGAATGTAATTTAGACTGAGACAGTATACCACAAGTAAAAAGAGGGTTGAGTCTAGGGTGACCACCCATCCCGCTTTGCGTTGTTCCGCACAGCATGGTCACCCCTTGTCCCGCACGTTGCGTATTGAGAAAATGTCCTGTATTTTCATCTGTCTGTTGGTTTTTAATTGTCATATTAAGAAAACGTACATACGTTATTTTGCCTTTTTAAGAAAGCTTTTTAGTTATTTTTTTTGCGGCATAGTTTCCGCAAACGATGTGCGGACCTCATCAAGTGATCTAGCACCGCTGACAGAAATAGTGGAGCATACACGGGAAAATACGATGTTCTTCATTCATTTTAACTCTTTTAAAAAATCAGTGTAGCTTTCAGACATGACTTATTTTGATAGTTTGTTTGAGGTGGTTTCTATGGAGTTATTTTAATGACGAATGTCCAGAGCGAATTATTCTAATGTGAGGGCGCAGGTGGATTCTCTTCACTCTCACACAAAACTGACGCGCTTTCTTTCGCTTACATATGCGTGCTTACAAATATAAGCACATGTGACAACGGAGGTGAATCAGTATTTACATAGCATAACAGAAGTAAATGTATCTCTCACACGTGTCCAACAGTGTCCTGCAAAATCACATCTTCTGTCCCGATCTATTGCCAGATGGTCACCCTAGTTGAGTCCCCTTTAAAGTTCAAGTCCAAGTCAATTCACTGATGTTTTTCTGACTTAATTTTTCTTAGTTAAGAACAGGGGTTGGAGTTTTTAATTTTGAACTCTCAAAGTTCATTAAATAGATATTAACTTAACTTTAAAATGCACAAAATTGTATTTTGTTTCGTCTCTTTTTTTTACATATCGCAATAGATATTGTACCGTGGATTTAATAACACAATATTATTGTATCGTAAGATATTGATGTCATTACATCCCTAGAGGTAACCACCTTTTTCTTCAACGTGGAAGTAAGCATATGGGCAAGACTTTCGGTTTATTATCTGCTATAGGGAAAAAACGGAAAGAATAACAATGTGCAGTAAAGGGTAAAACTGTTTGTACTACAAACCAGTGTGTTCATAATTAAGATAAAGCATTAAAATAATATATTGACACACCAATTGGCAATATCAAGCAGCAAAACAAGCTGCTTTGGACAGCTAAAAATAGCTGGACACGGATGAGACCGGAAGCCAGACCCGTAAAATTTACAATTGGCTGTGACCACTCTTACAGGAAGAAAACAGTGGATGAATTTAAGTTAAAGAAGTCTCTGACTTTTTTTTTTTGGTACTGTAAATCTGAGCCTGAGAGATTATTGAGATATCATAAGTGGGATTACTGTCTTTTTATCATTCTAAACATTTGAAAAGCAAGATCTCTCCATTTCACAATTAAACTTCAGGACATGGGACTATATACACACACGTTCACTAAAGTTGTGGATAGAAAAAGAGATAAGAGAAACAAACAACTCCGCAAACAAACATGTGCAGGAGGGAGGTGTGTGTTCCTATCTTTTTTAACATGACGGGGGATGGACGGATGCTGAGAGGATGATAGCGCACACTTCCTGGGGGGTTTTCCCTTTCTACATCACTCGCTCCAGCCTTTAGAATCTCCAATGCACGCACACACACACACAAAGAGCGAAATCTTGTCAAAGCAAGCAACGAGTACAGATTAGAGATACTTGTCCGCCTTCACAGCCTAAACAGCGTGGTCATTCCTGGGGGGATTTGAGACATTGGAAAGGGAGAGAGGCTGTTCGGGGGAATAGCCTGGTACAAAACCGCCGATTTCATAGTACACATGTGGATTAAGTCTCTCCTCTTTCAAATGCCCATGTAACAAATTACATTCCTGCGACTGCAGCAGGGGCGCCGGGCCTGTATTCAGATGCTCTTGTGCCTGGCAGTGCCCGGCCCGTGCCAGAATGTCTGCAGGCGGCGTTCGCGCCGGCTTTGATCGCGTGCCAGAGCGGCCTCACAGGCGCTTGGCTCCCCGATCACTCCCCCATCAATACGCTGGCACGCCGTCCTCATATCAAAAATGACCCAATTAGTAGACATCGATGTGTTCTGACAGGCACTACCTGCTGGAGTGAAGCAGGCAGCGCGAGCCGCTTTTCTGTCTCGGCGGTGCTCGCAACCCTCCCGCGCGCTTTGAAAACGGCGAGAGGTGAAAATGCAGTTGTTTGTTTCCCTCTTTCCTACCTGTCTTGGTGCTGACTACCCCCCTCCACCTGCCCACCCTCAGGGTAGTCTTTGAACAGCGGTTTGGGTGTCAGAGGCGCGCGTGCAGAAAGCAGTTTAACTAAAACTGTAGTGAGGTGATTAGAGTACCTACTGACAGGAAACATTGTTCTCCCACTGACTGATTGTCAGCACTCATCTTGGCAACTGACAGCCCGAATCCTTCTACATACCCACCTCCACGCCCCCTCCCGATGGCTCTGAGCGCTCGACGTGTGTGCGCGCGTTCGAACTCGTGTGTGCGCGAGAGGGTATTTCATCGTCCCTCTTATGCATGCCTATCAAAACCTCTGCCTGAGCACTCAATCTTGCGCGTGTGTGGGGAGGCTCCAGCAAAGATGGTGCTAGATTCATCAAACATTCATACATCACTCACCTCAGGAATCGGTGCTCAGTGAAGTACTACACCAGATTCCCTTTGATTTCACTCCGATCAGACGCCTTCCTATCATTTCTCATGCGCCGCTCTCCGCTTCATCCGCTGACTGGAGATGGAGCCGCCCCGCGAACGCAACAGGCAGTCCTCCGAGCTATACGTTGGCAAATAAAACAGCCCTGCCTTAATGAAAGCCAGCCTCGATGTTTCACGCGGCCACCATTAGCCAAGAGAACTAACAAGACTTCTAGCTGCTTCTGGGAGTTTCTCTCCGCTTCTCACGCTCATCAGGTGGGACTAATGCAGGTTTGAATGTCAGTAACTTTTAAGAGGTGTTGTCAGGATGTTTCAAAATGCACAGATGACTATGAATTCTAATCGAAGTGATTATGGAAATCTGATTTCCATAAAATCTAGTTATTTTAATACAAATTTATGTGGTAAAGCAACCTTTTTGACGGCCAAAAGCCCCTTTTTGTCCAAGACTTTTCTTTAACGCGGAAGTAAGCCTGTGGGTGAGACTTCCGGTTCATTAGTCACTATAGGAAAATAATGAGAAGAATAACAACGTGAAGTAACGGTAAAATGTTTGCACTGCAAACCAGTGTGCTCATAATTAAAATAATACGTTAAAAAAATATGGTAAGACACATCAGTTTGCAATGTCAAGCAGCAAAACAAGCTGTTTTGAACAGTTAAAAATAGCTGGACGCGAAGCCAGACCCATAACATTTACAAATGCTCTTCCAGGAAGAAAAACGTGGATTCTGCTGTAATAAATATATCTAAAATAAAAAAAAAAGTGTTGTCAGTTTAATATTGTAGCTACATCTATATTTTTACTGTGTTTAGCATTTTAATTAGGCTGTGGTATAAAAATTGTACAATTAGATAGTCACTGTAGAAATACCCCCAGATCAACACCCTTGTACTTTATCTACACCTACAGGGAGCAAGAATTTGGGTGCTTTCACACTAGGGCTGCACAATTAATTGAATTTCTAGTTGGAATTACAATTACAGATGCCACAATTATGTAATCGTTCATAGGCACAATTACAAAAAATAATCTAAATAATGCGTCATTAATAGCGGTTTACTTCCCCGATTTGGTACGATTGCTTTCATATCAGCAGCGAACTTGGAAGACAGTGTTCACATCATCCAAACAAACCGAATTCTGATGTCAGTCGAACACGGGTGCTTACCAGAAGTGCTAGTGTGAAAGCACCCTTAATGATAATATGCACTCTTTAGGGGAAGTAAATGTGCAAAGGTACAATTTTTTTATACAGTACAATGCCTGTTGTAAATAATGTAATGGTCATATGTGACCACAAAACTAGTCATACGAGTCCATTTTATGAAATTAAGATTATACATAATATGAAAGCTGAATAAATACGTTTTCCATTGATGTATGGTTTGTTAGGATAGGACAATATTTTGGCTGAATATTTTGCAAAAAAATAAAAATAAAATGAAAGTATTGAGAAAATGGCCTTTAAAGTTGTCCAAATGAAGTTCTTAGCAATGCATATTACTAATCAAAAATTAAGTTTTGATATATTTACAGTAGGAAATTTTCAAAAAATCTTTATAGAACATGATGTTTACTTAATATCGTACTGATTTTTGGCTTAAAAGAAAAATGTATAATTTTGACCCATACAGTGTATTTCTGGCTATAGCTACAAATATACCCGTGCTAGACTGATGTTTTCGCCCAGGGTCACATATAACATCCAGACTGTCATGGTTTAGACTTCAGGTCAAGAGATTTAATGTACTCTCTAATTCACTACTTTACTTCGTTGCACAAGCCTTTTATGTGTTTTGTGCTTAACCCTGGGTTAGCATCTTTTTAAGCAGCATTTCACACAAATAAGCAACATTTCACACCATTTTGAAATTGTAAGATTTTAACAAAGTGGTGCTAACCAAAGGTATACAGTGTAAAACCAAATTTATACGGTGATAGAACATAACAGCAAATTTTTAGCGACAACTAATTACAAACTGCCTACCTCGCCTCAAAAATTATTCATGCACGTTCTGAGATAAATCTTCACACGCTGTTTACTTTGAGAAAAAGTTACAAATGTTAACAGAAATAAAGTGTTACGCAAATAGTCTTACTAAAATAGATCCCACACACTACTATAACTGCTATAACATATATGTTAATGATCATATTTTATGATATCTTTCATGCACTCTTCATCTTGTTTTGCAGCATTCTTACAAAGCATGCCATTTTATCCTATTGAAGTTCCGAATTTCTCTTTCCTGCTATATTTAATGCCCGTGTGGGTCCATCTGGGCAGTGAGTGAATATCTGGGTTCAGCAGCTGATGGCCTGTAGCTCTGAGCTGGTCATTGCGGAGGCCTCACAGGTCTCTACTGCCATGTTTCGGCAAGCTGCTCGCATCGACAAACATTTGGCACAGACATCACTACCAGCTGGAGCGGGCATCTCTGCCATTCTGAACGTCCCCTAATGTCACTCTCTCGCTCTCATCTGTCACGTAAGCCTCATGTTAACACACACAGACTTCTCGCCCCATTGGCTCGTACGCAGGCGAGACGTAAGTGAACTTTAAGAGTCGGTCCTCAGATAAAATCTCACGTAATTAGCCATAATAGGGGTAGTTAAAGAACTCGGAAGCAGATGTTTGGCAGGGAAATTGAGACGCTGGTATATAAAACAGGTATTTTAAGGTGAGGCGGCCACCTGAGGCTATACTGTTTCCAGATCAGTCTTACAGATAGCATTCAGTGAGCAACATCAATTCTGTCAAGCTCGATCTGATCCCAGATTAGCTCTACCACTTTAAAGCAGCTCTGAGAAAACATCTACAGCTGTGAAAGTGAGTTCCTGTGGAGTGGAAAGAGGGTTGCAGCTGTGCTTTGGAGCAGGTGTGTGAAGGCGGATGAACTCGGATGTGGCTGTTGTCCACTGCGTGGCTTTTACCTATAGCTACAGGCTACAGACAGCCCAATTTACCCCATTTCAGTCTGATAGTGCTGTTAAACATGATATCATAAAACATATCTCCTGTGTGTTGCGTTACAGGATTATGCAGACTGTTGCTAAAGGAGATTTCAGTATATGAGATGACACCTGATCCCGGAAGAGCACTGAGCTTGGCAATATGTGCATATTTTGTGGTAAACTGTTATGATTTGGATGAGTATTGTAAGGTAAGTAAATGAATTACACAGCATTAGTTTTTAAATATTGATGAATGCTGTTTTACGAAGTTGTTTGTCTGCTGTTCATTAGCATTCTCGCAAAACAAATACGTGGAGTAGCGCTAGACGAATTATACGTTTCCTCACCCTGGGCTTATTTCCTCTGCTATTTTTGTCAAGATAATATTTCAAACTCTTAAAAAAAAAAAAGAAGACGAGTAACAGGGAAGGTAGGAAGAGGCTTTTTAAGGACATTGTTTATCTACGAGTAAAACAGCTGAAGAGAAGCGAGGCTAATTTGTACACCTTGCCACATCTTGCCTGCTAGTGGAGGGAGACTCCAATAAAAAGATTTTCCAGCTTTTACCATTATCTTTTGATATATGTCAGGCTTGCAGGTGCTTTACCATGGCCTGGGGGGAGAGGAGGTGTTTAAGATAAAAGACAGGTTATTACGATGTGACAGAGATTCAACAGGACCTGCAGGTCAGGACACTAATGCATGCTAGACGGAGAGCTCTGTTTATAGACTGACTGAAGTCTACCTGCATGCCTATATTAAACTATTATGCATTTCGTTTTAAAACACCAGCAACTCAATCCAGGTGTCAAGAGGCTTATTTCAGTGTACAAGCTCATTTATTATTTACAAGTCATTTATTTACTACCTTTTTGAAAAAGCAGTTCACTTCAAATCACGTTTAAAGCTACCATTCACGCTTAAAAATAAAGGTTCTTTTTTGGGATCTATGATTCCATGAAGAACTTTTACATCAGTGGAACCTCTTTATTTACATTAAGGGTTCTTTATAATAGAAAAGGTTTTTAGATTATTAAAAAATAAAAACTGAAAGGTTGTTTAGAGAACTTAAAGTGGTTCTGTTCCACCACTCCCTTTTGTAACCTTTATTTTTAGAAGTGCTTTTAGACTATATTCAATATTTATTTGTGTGAGAGTAGCATTTATTTGGCACAAACAATTTTATATTAAATACAACAAATAAAGCTAGAATATATAGTGCCTTGCAAAAGTATTCATACTCCTTCATTTTTTGTCACGTTTTATGTTACAGCCTTATGTTAAACTGCTTTAAATTACTTTTTTTCCAGATCAGTCTACAGTCCATGCACCATAATGACAAAGCACAAAATAGATTTGTGACAACTTTAAAAATGAAACACTGAAATAAGTACATTGCAGAAGTATTCATACCCTTAACTCAGCACTTAGCTGAAGCACCTTTACAGCCTCAAGTCTTTTTGGGTATGATGCGACAAGCTTTGCACATCTGCATTTAGCTATTATCTGCCATTCTCTGTCTCACCTCTTCACCTCTCGAGCTCTGTTGGTTTGGATGCGGGCTGGCAGACATTTTCAGGTTTCTCCAGAAACGTTTTTGATTGGGTTCAAGCCCAGGCTGTAGCTGGGCCACTCAAGGACATTCACAGAGTTGTCTGTAAGCCACTCTTGCTGTGTGCTTTGGGTCATTGTCCTGTTGAAAGGTGAACCTTCTGCCAAGTCTGAGGTACTGAATGCTCTGGACTGGGTTTTATTAAAGGAGAAGTCCACTTCCAGAACAAAAATTGACAGATAATGTATTCACCCCTTTGTCATCTAAGATGTTCATGTCTTTCTTTTTTCAGTCGAAAAGAAATTATGTTTTTTGAAGAAAATATTTCAGATTCCAGATTCCAAAATGCGGCTTCAAACAATCCCAAATTTGGTTGTAAACCATCCCAACCGAGGAAGAAGGGTCTTATCTAGTGAAACGATCGGTTATTTTCACAAAAATAATACAATTTATATACTTTTTAATGTCAAACGCTCGTCTTGTCTTGCTCTGCCTGAACTGTTTTTTTTCCGGTACATGACAATTAGGGTATGACGAAAAATTCCCATCTCATGTTCTCCCTCAACCTCAAAATATACTATATACTTCCTATATCACTGTTTTACCTGTTTTTGTTAAGGGTGTTTGATCTTCTTTGCATGTTCACTTTGGTCGGAACTTCTGCAGCGATGTACGATGATTTGAAATGATTTTTTAAGTTGAGGGAGAAAATACATTTGGAGTTTTTCGACATACCCTAACTGTCTTGAACCAGGATACACAGAGTTCAGGCAGAGCAAGACAAGACAAGCGTTTGAGATCAAAAAGTATTTAAATTGTATTTTTTAAATGAAAATAACTGATCGTTTCGCTACATAAGACCCTTCTTCCTCGGTTGGGATCGTTTACAACCGCATTTGGGATCGTTTGAAGCCGTATTTATACTGCATTTTGGAAGTTCAAACTCGGGGGACCATAGCAGCTTTGTTGCAAATTGCAAGTGTGTATTCACTGAGGAGAGGATCGAGTTTGGCCACACCAAACTGGAGTGGAGTGTTGCAGTGATGTTTGTCTTCCATTATGGATAATAGAGGCTACATGCTTCTGTGAACCTTGTAAACTCTTCCCCAGATGCGTGTCCCCAGTCCTGTCTCTAAGCTCTACAGGCAGTTCTTTTGACCTCAGGGCTTGATATTTGCTCTGATATGCATTTTCAGCTGTTAGACCTCAATAGGTGTGTGCCTTTCCAAATCATACTCATTCAAATGAATTTGCCACAGTTTAACTTCACTCGAAGTGTAGTAACATCTACAAGCAATTTGAATGCTCCTGAGCTCATTTTCAAGTGTCCCGAAAAAGGGTATGAATACTTGTGCATCGGAAACATTTCAGTTTTTTATTTCTAATAAATTTCCAAAGTTGTTACAAACCTGTTTTGTGCTTTGTCATTATGATGTATGATGTGTAAATTGATGTGAAAGATAAAGTAATTAAAAGCAGATAAATTATGTTTCACAAAACGTGAAAAAAAATGAAGGTGTATGAATACTTTCGCAAGGCACTGTATAACTGAATTGAAAATATTGTGATGAACAGCATGATTTAACTAAATACTAAATATTTGGCATAATTTATTTGTTAATTTAATATTTACTTAATTTAATTATTTATAAGTTAGTAACGTTGCTACTTTTTTAACCCAGTACTAAGAATTTAGACTAAGGTGTTTGGCAGGTTAGCAACAAAAAAACCCCTCTTCATAAGGCTTAGATATTTATTTTTTCTGGAAAATGATGGAAATGTTTTATTTTAGAATATCTAATGTGGTGTATCTTCTGCACCTTCTCCGTACATAGCTTTCAGGAGGAACCATGGCTTGTTTGTTTTTGTGTGTATGGGAAAAATCACTTTGAAAAGTCATCCAGAGAAGCAAAAAAGTAAAACACCTTTCTAGTTAATTAACCCAAATCCTTTCAGCGTGGTTTCACCCTGTTTTAAAAGCTTGAAACTTGACCATTAACCTCAAAATGGATGAGAGAGCGCTCTCTCTTCGACTTTTTTCTTCTCCAGCAAAATGTGACATAAAAAGCCTGTGAAATGAAATGATGAGTTTAAAACGTCTTTTTGAGGCAAACCCAATTAGGGCTCGCACAGTTTTTTCCACCTCACAAAAAGCCTTACATTAGGACGAGGGCTAGTTATTAGTTCCGCAGTCGTTATTTTACAAATCATTTCTGTTTGCCTTCCGCACGCTGTGGCAGAGAGTGGGCTCCAATTAGAAAGGCATTAAAACAGCAACCAGGACTTAGCTGCATTACACCCAGCAATGACATTCCACCTGCCATTATGTTATTAGCAAAGAGCTGGATCGAGAAAGGAAAAAAGGCTTTTAATTGAAAATAAAGAGAAATAAAGGCATTTTGAAAGTAGCAGCTGTTAGCTTGCAGATCTCTCAGCAGCTGTTGCTGTCAAGTCTGAATCTGGGCCTATTCACCTCAAATCTCTCTCTCCGGTATGACCATGTAGCGCTGCCTGGTCCTTCGCTTTGTTCTGCCTTAATGCCGCTTTTCAAATTGAGCTCTGAGTGTGTTTTCAGACTGGACTGGAAACAACAGTAATACATTTAAAACATGAAATCTGTACTGGAACTTCAAAGTCATGTTTCATTGATATTTTGACGTTGGTGTGCATACAAAAACAATAAATTCTGATTTGACTTTTCAATGGCTTTGTCACTTAAAATCTGACAGATGGACCAGAAAGGACCTTCTGCGCACTCTCTGTGCATTAAGGGGTCGTCTGTCATTTGATTTGGGTCATTGTTTGTGCCGGCACAAAGTTCTGTGTAAATTCCCACAGACACCTCACATTCAACCCCCATTATCCCATCCTGCGCACAAATGGACATTAGGCAAGGCGAGGCAAATTTTATTTATAGAGCACAAGTTAGATCCAAAGTCCTTTACAATAAAAATAAAATCTGAATTTAAAAGAGAAAAGGAAAAGAGAAAAAAGTGAAAGGAAAATAAAACAACTATCGAAACAATTAAAATTAAAATGCATTGCTAAGAACTTAATTTGGACAACGTTTTCTCAATATTTAAATTTTTATTTATCTCAGTTAAAAAAAATGGACCCTTATGACTGGTTTCGTGGTCCAGGGTCCCATTTATGATAGCCTATTAATTCAGTCCAATAAGCTGCATTAGTATTTTTGTGTGACCTTTTCTGCAAGTTACATCTTCATTCCACCGGGTGGCGACAAGTGTCTTTTTTGAACGAGTCATTGAATCAATTTGTTCAAAGCACACTGAGTCATTTAGGAATGAACAAGCGACAGTGAATCATTGAATCATTTACTCAGCTAATTTGTTCAAAACATCGATTCATTTAAAGTGGAATCTCACAGAACCATTTTTTACAGTCAGTTTTTATGATTGGTTGATTGAATCGTTCACTCAATAGATTCCCTAAAAACACACATTCATTCAAAGTGGAATTTCACAGAACCATATTTTGTTATTGTCAGTTTTTATAATTGAATTGATGATTGAATCGTTCAGTCAACAAATTCCTAAAAAACACATATTAATTCAGGAACCAATGAAACAATACAGTCTTAAGCTCATTCCATTCGTTCAAACGCAATGATTCATTTAGAAACGAACGAAACAAAGGACCTCTTGTAGTGAGTGTTTGAATCATTCTCTGATCCGGGTTCTTTCCAAAACACTGATTCGTTCAGTGAGAAAATAGCGTCACAGACGTGAAACTGGATTTTTTTCGGATGCAATTCTTTAAACAGAGAAAACGGACAAAGTACATGGAAATACGGCATTAAAATGTAAGTTTATTGTTTATCAACATTTACTTGTTGTTTATTGAACTGCTGTATATCAAAATCGCAATCTTGCTGTATACATGTTGTGCAGCTGTGTTTAAAGCTAAACAGCAGCGCTTGGTAGTTTGATATTGCGTAATTGTCGTATATAATATTTTAATTATATCATTAATATTCTCAGTCTGGCATTCCAACATGTTCTTGTACTACCAGAGTTGATTTGCTGGTCTCCATGTGCTGTATCGTATAACCAGTATGATTAAGAATGAGATTGAGCTGGGTGTGTTGTGCTTTGGACTCCCGCTGCAGACTGTAATGATGAACTGTGAGCTTGCGTTCCTCCATCCAGCCTTGCTACTGACCTGAGGTCAGGGCTACAGCAGCGGTGGGAGAGGAGAACTGTGCATAAATCTGCTTAGCTGCATACATGCAATGAAATAGTGTCTCATTAAATTGGTGGTTTAGATATAGCTGCACATGTTAGTGCGTTGGTATACATGCAAGTTGATCGTGCACCACAGTATCCTGCTTACCTTTTACATTTCTAACCACAGTGTTCGCATAATCCTCTCTGTGTGTTTACTGTAACTAAGGCTAAAAGCTGCCTATCATGATAATAAGCTATATAGAGACCCAAACTATAGAGTCTGGTCTCTCATAACAGTCAGTCATAAAAATGATAAATAAACAGGTTCCCATTGGCCCTTGGTTTCACCCTTTCTCATTTTCCCTGTGGTTAAGGGTTAGCATCACTTTAGGTCATTTCCTTCATTTGCCTAGACATGAAATGGTACCAGATTAGTTCACCCCATTGCCCCTTAGCCCCCCGCCCCTTTCTATTCCCTGTCAGAGACTTGTGTGTTGCCATTTGGCCACGAGGCATTGTGTGTTTTGCAGCCTTGCCAGCAACTGCCATTTGGACTCTTAAGAGGCAAAGGACCCTCCCCCTTTGAACTGCAGCCAGCTTTCTATGCTCTCTATTTTTCTTTCTCCCTCTCTTTTTTTTTTAATAACTTCCCCGGAAGGCACTTCCCTCTTTTTTCTCTCCACTTCACACCCCCTTCCTTTTAATTTGACCATGGCTCTCTCTGGCAAAGCTGTGATGCTGATAAGAAAGGTATGGCTGCGTTTAACTGACAGCTTGCCGTCTCCCCGATTGTATGTGCATGTGCAAATGCGTTTGTGTGCGTTTAGATCTGAATTCAATGCCACTCAGTGAGCTCTGCTCTTAAACGCATCCCGTGGGGGGTTTCWGTCTGTAATATTGCGTAAAGCCGAGATGCTAGACTGTGAACGTGAATGCGTGATAAGTCCCAGACAAACCATGTGGATTTGATACGGTGCCTCTGAAAAGCAATGCTTTCAAAGTGTTTCAGTTCACATGTTAAAGTCTGCCCGCTTCCACACACATGCTCCCTTTTTCATCTGCACACTTCAGTGGAACAATGACATAACTGTCTATGTTGTTACTTAACATAAGCACATATAAAATAGAATTATGGTCGTTTTTTAGTTTTATAACATGTTTTATTGTCCAAAGTAATTTAGTGTCTTTATATCAGTGATTTTCAGCTTTTTGACTCAAAGGTTCCCTGTTGTCCAACACAATATTTAAAGGCTCCCATAGTATGTACATGTAAATTATGACAAACGTGCTTGTTTTCAGACTGTTTTAATTAACAAAACTGGGGTTATTGATATATGAAATTAATTAATTAATGATTATTTTGTTTTAAAGAAGTTTCAGGAACCATAGTTATTGAGGGAGAAAAAAAAATATTTTTAAGAAATTAAAATATTTTAGGAAATTAATTTCTTAGTATTATTAGTTAGATTTTTTTTTTAAAACTTAGATTAAAGTTAGATTGTTTTAATGTAATAAATAAATTATTAATATTTAATTATTTGTAAGGCATGCTGTGGCCACCTTGGATATTATTATTATTTTTATTATTTTGTAATTTTTTATTTTTTTTTTATGTTTTACCATCCAAAGTAATTTAATTCATCATATTTATGTCATCACAAGCATCTTTTGATGTGATCTTGTAGCAGTGAGTTCACACATTAGTATTACAGTTTACACTAATATTAGAACTGACACAGTTAAGTTTATATTATTATTTTATTTCTGTATTTATTTATTTTAAAGGAATAGAAAATGACTTATTTACAGCTCTTACTGAAAACATTCCACTTCCAGTCAAATGTTTCTGAACAGTACGATTTTTAATGTCTCTTCTGCTCACCAAGTTTGCTTTTATTTGATCCCAAGTACAGCAAAAAACGTACAATTTATTATTACAAAATATTTTGCCTATTTAAAATAATTGTTGTCTTTGAATATATTTTAAAATATGATTTATCCCTGTGATTTCAAAGCTGAATTTTTAGCATCATTACTCCGGTCACATGATCCTTCAGAAATCATTCTAATATTCTGATTTGCTGCTCAGAAAAACATTTATTCTTATTAATATGTTGAAGACAGCTGAGTAGAATTATTTTCATGTTTCTTTGAATAGAAAGTTAAGAAGAAAAGCATTTATCTGAAATAGAAATCTTTGGTAACTTTATAAATGTCTTTATAATAACTTTTAATACATTTAAAGCATCCTTGCTAAGTAAAAGTATTAATTTCTATGATTTCTTTCCAAAAAAAACCCAAAAAACATTATAATAACTCCAAGCTTTTGAATGATAGTGTATAAAGCTTTTTATTTCAGATAATTGCTGGTCTTTGGATCTTTCTATTCAATAAAGAATCCTGAAAAATGTACTCAACTGTTTTGAATATTGATAATAATAGTAGTAATAATAATAATAATAATAACAATAATTGTTTCTTGAACAGCAAATCAGCATATTAGAATGATTTCTGAAGAATCATGTGACACTGAAGACTGGAGTAATGATGCTGAAAATGTAGCTTTGATCACAGGAATAAATTGCATTTTTAAAAAATATTCAAATAGAACACCGTTATTCTACATAGTAAAAATATTTTAAAATTGTACTGTTTTTGCTGTACTTTGGATCAAATGAATGCAGGTTTGGTGAGCAGAAGTGCTTACTGTTCATAAACTTTTGACTGGTAGTGCAATTTAACATCCAAAGAAATTTGATTCTGCATGTCTATGCCATGAAAAGTTGCTTTTGATGCAGCGGTCAGAAGTTTATTTTCCTTACTTGATGTGCACATTACCTATTTTTCTGATTTTTTTTTTTATTTTTATCTATTTTCACTGAACTGCCTTTTGAAGTGTAAATATGAGGATAGGTTCTAGATTGCGCTCCAGCACCAGGACCCTGCTGGTGGAAAATGGGCAGGTGAGGCCTAGGTTTCAATGACAGATGTGTGAGGAGATAGGCAATGTAGACTATCAGCTTGCCCAGGGGGCTTGCTCTCACTTGTCATGGGATGGAGAGAAAAAGACCCCTAGACACCTGTCTGACACCTCTCATCAGCGCAGTATCCTGAATCCTGCAGAGGGCTACTGATGGTCTGAAATCTCACACCTTTAAGCTACTGTTTGCACTCAGCGCCTGTCATATCCACTTTACAGAACAACAGCCTGGGGGTGCGCGAAAGAGGCAGCCATTGTAAAACAAAGAGCTGAAAAAAGCAAAATCTGTCGTATTACGGCATCATAATGCATTGTGTCATCCACAATGCAACGCGAAGCATTAAAGAAATAGCCTCCTGTGCTTCAGCGTTTATTTTGTCATGTGGGATTATTTCTAACAGACTGTTTCCGTGTGAACATGTCTGTTTTGTCGCTGTGAAAGCGAGAGAGACGCTTGGTCGCGTGCCAGCGTTTGTAATTAAGGCTGTTCTGTGTTCAAAAACATGGGGTCTTTAAACATAAATGTAGAAAACATGCGCGATCGCTCCCTCTCTCTCTTTGCCGTCTCTCTGTACTCCTTGTGAGTGAGGGCGAGCGGGGAGGGAGGTGACCTTGCCGGCTGTAATTAAAGTGAAACACCTTGACTTGTCACCATTGGCTCAGACAGCTTAAATCTCCCTAATGTAAATCGGCCCGCTGCTGACGCGCTGCTAGGCATGGCCACGGAGAAGATAGAGGCGGTGGTGATCCATCTCTGTACACACACGTAGACGCACACACACACGCGCAAGGTCTCCCACCCAATTGTGTTAGCATGCGTTTTTATTTATTTTACACACCAGACACCATGTTGCAAAGCTTCATAGCCACAAAGCCTCTTGGGATTGTGCTGTGTTTGCTCATGAAAAGGGGCTGAAATGTCACAGAGTGGTTAGAATATGTGGGCTTCGTTAAAGGAGCATCCGGTTTCAATACAAGTTTAGCTCAATCGACAGCACTTGTGGCATAATGTTGATGACCGTAAAGTTCGTTTAGACTTGTTCTTTCTTTTCAAGGTTACAGGGGCGCACTTGAAATGGAAGTGAATAGGGGCCAACCTATTTATGTTAACACATTTAATAGCATAGCCATGAGATGTAAACAATATACATGTTAAAGGGACAGTTCACCCAAAAGTGAAAATTGTGTCATTAGTTACTCCCATCATGTCGTTCCAAACCTGTAAGACCTTCGTTCATCTTCGGAACACAAATTAAGTTATTTTTATGAAATCCAAATGGTTTCTGACCCTGCACAGACAGCAACACAACTACCATGTTCAAGACCCAGAAAGGTACGGAGATTGATAAAATAGTCAATGTGGCAAAGTGGTTCAACCTTAATTTTATAAAGCTACAAGAATACTTTCTGTGCGAATAGAAGACAAAAATAATGACCTTATTCTGCGTTCAAGAGATCTCTAGAACTGATCAGAGAGTCACTTAATGAGTATTTTACCTTTTCTTTTGAGAAAAACTATAGTCATATACAAACAGAAACTTAAAGGTCTTCACAGCAACCCGTCAAAATAAAAGTTTGGTTTAACTTGAAGAAACTGTGACAGAAACATATTGCTTAATTTAAAGAAAATACCACTACTAATAAAATTAATATTAACACATTATTTTTTTAAAGGAATATTTACC